>ML103116.1:0-31353 GCA_003697995.1 Taxidea taxus jeffersonii
CCTCAATTCAGGCCTTGGGTGAACCCTCATCTGTGCTGGCAGATTCGATCTGCCTTGTCTCTAAGACATAACACTAACCCTAAACTTAACCCCAAACCTATCCCGAACCTGATGGGTAGGTTGGGTGATCAGGATCACGCACCTGTGTGGTAGTGTTACAGAATGCAAAAAGCCTTACTCTGAGATTGCAGCTATCGGCCAGGATATTACTGCACGCAAGTGGACATGTTAATGGCTGAATTACACCATATCCTGAGCATGCGTGCCGGGTGTGATAGCGTTGACCCTGAGAAACAGCCCACAACACATATCCCTAGTGAACTGCTGTGGTGACGGTGTATGGCCACAGAGCACATTTTTCCCAATGTACTTTTTGAAGCCTCAGAAAAGTGCCATGTACTTCTCAGTTTCCAAAGTGTCCTGAGACCTTCTGTGCACTACCATCTTTCCTGAAGGGAGAAGCAATTTCATCAAATGGAAGGCTGCACGAATGTGGACGTATTAGGTGGTGAATTACACCGTATTCTGACCGTACGTGCAGGGTGTGATAGTGTTGACCCGGAAAAACAGCATTGACTCCAAAATCCCCCGCACATATCCCTAGTGAACTGCTGTGGTTACGATGCAGGGCCTCAGAGCGTGTCCTCCTAATATACTTTTTAGAAGCCTCAGAAACGTGCCATGTACTTCTTCTCAGTTTCCCAACTCTCTGGAGACCGTCTTGTACTATCTTCTTTCCTGAAGCGAGAAGTAATTTCTACACATGGAAGTAGTTCAAGAAATGAAAGCCTTTTCTACTGTCCCAGCACACTGGGGAGAGAGTATCATGCAATGAAAGTGTACTCTCTCGGGGATAGGGCATTTTTGCCAAGTGAAGGTAATGTGAGATCCTGCTAAGCCCATAACCAGGTTCTGGCTTATCTTAGCACCAGTCCAGTGTCAACCACTCGTCTGAGGCAAGAAAAGAGCCTCCTCAATCACTCACCTGTGGTAGTGTTGGAGATTGCCCAAATCTTTACTCTGAGATTGAAGCTATGGGCCAGGATCTGGTTGCACGAAAATGGACGTGTTAAGTGCTGAATTACACCGTATCCTGAGCGTCCGTGCTGGGTGTGATAGCGTTGACCCTGAGAAACAGCCCACAACACATATCCCTCGTGAACTGCTGTGGTGATGTTGCATGGCCGCAGAGCGTGTCCTCCCAATGAACGTCTTAGAAGCCTCAGAAACGTACCTTGTACTTCTCTCTCAGTTTTCCCAAGTGTCTGGAGACCGTCTGTGTACTATCTTCTTTCCTGAAGGGAGAAGCAATTTCAACGAATGGAAGAAGATACACGAGTGAAGGCATATCTACTCTCCCACGACACTAGGGAGAGGGTATCTTGGAATGGACGTGTGCTCTCTCGGGGAGAGGGCATTTTTCGCCAAGTGAAGGAAATGTGAGGAAACTGCTAAGCACAAAGCCAGGTCCGGCGACTCTCAGCACCATGCCAGTGTCAACCACTATGCTGATGAAAAAAACAAGCAAACAAAAAAAAAACCAAAAAACAAAACCAGCCTCTTCGATCACGCACGCATCTTGTAGCTCTAGGGATTGCCTAAAGCTTTACTCTGAGATAATGACGCTATCGGCCAGGATCTTGCTGCTGGAGAGTGGAAGTGTTAAGTTCTGAATTGCACTGTTTTCTGAACACACGTGTAGGGTGTGGTAGAGTGGACCCTGAGAAACAGCACCGAGGCCAACGTCCCCCACCCCCCCACATCCCCGGTGAACTGCTGTAGTGACGTTGCATGTCCTCAGAGCGTGTTCTCCCAATGTACTTTTTGAAGCCTCAGAAAGGAGCCATGTACTTCTTTCTCAGTTTCCCAACTGTCTGGAGACTTTCTGTGTACTATCTTCTTTCCCGACAGGATATGTAATTTCTATGCATGGCAGTAGTTCCAAAAATGAATGCCTTTCAACTGTTCCAGCACACTGGGGAGAGAGTACCATGCAATGAACGTGTACTTTCTCGGGGATAGGGCATTTTTGCCAAGTGCAAGTAATGTGAGATCCTGCTAAACCCATAACCACGTTCCGGCTTATCTCAGCACCAGGCCAGTGTCAACCACTATTCTGATGCAAGAAAACAGCCTCCTCGATCCCGCATCTGCGTGGTAGTGTTAGGGATTGCCTAAAGCTTTACTCTGAGATTGAAGAAGCTATTGGCCAGCATCTAGCTGCACGCAAGTGAACGTGTTAAATGGGTAATTATACCATATCCTTAGAGGACGTGCCGTGTGTGATAGCGTTGACTCTGAGAAACAACATTGAGGCCAAAGTCGACAACACGTATCACTAGTGAACTGTTGTGGTGACAATGCATGGCTACACAGCGTGTCCTCCCAATGTACTTTAAACAGACAGGTTGGTATGCACAGAGGTGGTGGGGGGGCGTGGTGTCTGGGTGATGTACATTGGGGAGGTATGTGTTGTTGTGAGCATTGTATATTGTTTAAGACTGATTAATCACAAAGCCATAAACCTAAAAGACAATATAATATATTTTAATAAATGAATAAAAAATAAATACCTAGATAGATGATAGATAGATAATTAAAAGGATAGGAAAAGTGAATCGGGGAATCAGAGAGGGATTTGAACCATGAGAGATTGTATACTCTGATAAACTGAGGTCTTTAGAGGGGGGGAGGGGGATGGGTGAGCCAGGTGTGGGTGTTAAGGAGGGCATGTATTGCATGGAGCAATGGGTGTTATAAGTAAACAATGAGTCTTTGAACACTACATCAAAAACTAATGGTGTACTGTATGATGACTAACTACACAATAAAAGTAAAATATTCAAAGTAATTTCTGATAAGAATGTATGTATTGCCATTTGATTACTCTAGTCATCAGTTTGGTGGCAGTCTCCTGATGGAAGCCCCAGAATCCTCCCCTCTCATTCATCATTTCATTCATCATTCTCCTGACAGGAAAGGTTCATGAACCCTATGACAACCTATACACAAGACTGTGGAAAAGAGCAGAACAATTGTATGGCTCCAAGATCTAGGGGGGTAAAGCAAAATTAACAATTTCAGACAAGTCAATGTAAGGTGTAAGCTGAGACTGAGTGTGTAAACTAGTGAATAAGACCATGGACTTCAGAACAACATGGATATAAAAGTCACCTTGGCCAGCAAGGAGAGTGTGGAGTTTTTCTGGTCAAGAAAGTGGACCATTATCTTGGCAAGAGGGAATGAATTCTTGGTCCATCAGGTCCCAGCTAGGGAACAGTGGCTACTATGGATCTGACCAAGAGTCTGGGGCCTGAGGGCAATGCCGCCTTCCAAAGCACTGCATAAAGAAATGCAGGAATGTTGGAAATCTTAGCTCATAAGCCAGCATAGGTGTTAATGGAATCAGGCCTAGATGTGACCTTAAAGGTACACCTCACATCTTTTCCCCACATACAAAACAAGCAAGAAAAAAATCCAGAGGTCATGGACAAGGATCCCAGGAGGATTCTGATCTTGGTAAAGTAGTGAACCTGGAGAGCCTGAAGGAGGCTGAGGATGGAAAGTCCTGCATGACCTTCATCCATTTACAAATTATCTTCCTCTGGCTTTGTCTCTTCTACATACAAATTTTGATCTCTTTACATGTTTTTCCCCACTTAGTGCTGATGCATCCAAGAGATTGACTAGAAAACCACAACTTCCAAATACTGGGTCCAAACAAACATTTTGACAAAGAAAGCAGGATACAGTCTTCCTTCTTTTAGAGTGGAGAAAGGCAGCCCCTCTCCTGGGAATGACATAGTTCTGGGGACTGTAACTCTCAAAGACTTGCAAGTTCAATGGTTGTTGCTATCCCTGTGAAAGTCCGTGCAACATCTCAATAGCAGGAGTTCTGTGAGGCCGTCTCTGCTGTTTTCCCAGAACCATTATACTGAAATGAACCTGTCCTCTGAGTTAAGAGGATTTGGGGGTGCCATCAGTAGCTACTGAGGAGGGATGGCTCTTCTTCTTCCTCCCAGATAGAATATTTGATAACTCAGTAGGATTTCTTGGTTCAGGAATGAATAGGAGAGTCTACATCTTTTATATTACTGTAGGAAGTAAAAGAACCATATCATACTCCTGGGCTATAAGAGGAGAAAAAAGGGCTTTAATATAATCATATCCAAATATATTACTTAACTATTTAAAACTATTAGATATTGCCCCAATTACAAATAAGTATCTAGGAGGGAGGAAGAGTTGCTGAGCGGATGGGGTGCACACACCACAAGTACCCCATATGATGAGGAGGGATCTTTGCACTGCCACTGACACGGGCTCAGCCCTGAGGGTGACTGTTGCCAGTTCTCCGTGATCTTGAGTTCTGCTGGCCAGTTAGGATGGGGTTCTGCCTCGCAGGACAGGACATAGCTAAGGACAGAGGGACCTGTGCTGCTGTGAGTTGACCAGCAGCACCGATTCAGGAGTCTTCCAGTGGTTTGCCACAGCTGGAGTATGGCACCCCAGGAACAAGGCCTGAGGCTGCCCATGGAGCGATAGAAGAAAGATCTCTGGAGGGGTCAAAAGAAAGAGTCCACCCTGACTTTCACCCAGGTCCTGATGGGCCTCACCTCTCATCCCCACTAAACCCCTCCACAGACTGCAATGAGGACCTAAATAGATCCTTAGGTTCCAAATGTAATTATCTGCAGTCACCTGGAGAAGCACAATCTCCATCATATTTTAGTATCCCTGGGCCAAGAGCAAAGCACAGGATGCATACAGAGCCTAGGTGGGGAGCTGCAGGGCCTGATGAGAGTTGAGAAATGGGATGGGGGACCCATCCTGGGTTTTGGCACACATGGCCACCCTCCTGCCTGCAAATCCATCTGGTCCCAACCTGTTCTCAGAAGCAAGCAGAAATAGCCCATCCTCTGGGAAGTTCTCCTTGATGCCTTTCCTCTATCCCCACTTACTAACTAGATGGGTTTTCCACTTGTTTCTTATCAACCTATCCAAGTGAGTGCTAGAAGGAGAGGATGGAGTCAAGAAATGTTCTTCCCAGGGACATCTCTGATACCTACTCCCCTCCCCTTCCCTACAGGAAGTGCCACATATGCTCACCTTATTCTTTTTCTGGTAGTTGATCTCATTCCCCTGGAAAGTAGACAACCAAAGTCCATTATAAAGAGCCCCCTGGTGAGTACTAGCACCTTAAACACATCGTTTCTTATGTTGCACATGAGGGGTCTGTTCATACAAAGATAATGGGATTGAAGTCCAGGATAGGCCTTGAGATCCAGAGGAAGGAGGATGTGGGACAGTTGAAATGGTTACAAGTTGGGACCATGCAACACAACCCTCTCTGATGACAGAAGGTGTGGCCTCAGGCAGGAATAGGCTGCTGGACTATGAAGTGTTGCTGATGTGCAGGTACTGACTTCACTCTTCCTCCATAAGGAGGTGTTAATTCAGAAAGACCTCATGGAGCGTTACCTTCAGGAAGCTCTGCTGCTTCACCAGTCTTGAGCATCGGGACCAATGTCCTAAGTGAAGCCTCCCTTCACTCATCACTGAGATGGGCAAAAGATCCCTGCTCACAGGGAGGGCTGTGAGACTGTCAAGTGGGGAGGTTAGCCAAGTACAGAGAGGTCAGGGCTCAGCACAGGGGCTCTATTCTCCAAAACCTCAGGACTCTGGACCCTCCTCCACAGTCCTCTGGCTCACCCACCTCCAGAGAGTTCTCCACTGCCGTATCCAACATCACCAGGTCAGTGAGGAGAATGAAAGGGAGGGGATGACACCTGTGTCATGAGGGGTAGGGTAGAGATGAGTCCCTTCTCTCTGGGGCCCACAGGGACGCTACCCTAAAAACTCTTCAGCCTCCTGGCTGACCGCAGCTTCCCCCATAGAGGGGCCTAGGACCCTTAGTACCTCCCCCTCATTATCCTTTCCCCTCACCCTCCCAGAACATCAGACTTCTCCTAATCACCTCCAGAGCCTACTTTTTGAAAATCACAAGGTATGTCGCCTCACTCAAAAGTAGGAGCTAGATATGAACTGAGCATCCCAACTCTGGGCCATCAAAGTTAAGGTCAGCATGCCTCTGGAAGAAGAGTCCAGGGACGACACAGTCCCTAGGTCTTAGACAAGGGACTTCAACCCTGAGAAGTGATAAAGACAGAAGGGAAGTTACCGATGCTCAGGAGAGCAAATCAGCTGGGCCACACTTAACATACCTTGGCCACCTTGATCCAGTGCTGTACAACCATGGACCTGCCCCCAGTCGTCATGCATGGGTTGCCAAGGCAGGTGGTAATGACACAGTTGACCACACTGTTGAACTGGGCAATGGTGGCCTGGACTGTGGTGCCAGATGTTCATTGCCAGGATTATTCTACTTGAACAAAATGAACCCCAGGCACTGATGGGGTAGCATCTTCTTGAAGACCTCCTAGAGAACAGGGTGAGGTTTGTTTACCAAAACACATGTTCTCACATGCAAGAATTATATCTTGGATAGGGGTCACGGCCAGAGCTGGAGTTCAAGAAGCTGACAATGTCCCCTGAGCCTAGCTAGAGACCCTGGATTTCATTTCATTCTCTTTCTCTGTGGGAATCCAGACAGGATGACCCAGGAGTAAGTAGAGGCAAGAGAAAGAAGGAGGGCATGTGCACTTTGATGATCCCAGCTCCAGGTGGCCATTTGAGGTCACCCAAGGGGACATCTTCTCCTCTAAATAAATGTTCGTCCCTCTGGTCCTTCTCTCCTTTCAGATGCACATTCTCACATGTTCGCTGAAACCACGGGTTTGTCTCTCTACCCTGTCCTTAAGTACACATCAGATGCCTAATACATGTTGAGGGTGCTCAGCCTCCAAGGCAGATGAGTAAGTGACCCATGGACTTGCCTGCACACAGGAAGATGCCCTCCCCCACCCTAGGAACCAGAGCCTACACATTTGTCCATCTGTTCTAGCTCATTTCATCTACATAGTAACTCCGCATCAGTCCTTATCAGTGTCTATCTCTATAGTCTGCAGCTGGAAAGTGAAAGCTTTGGTATAAATACCCTGATAGATTTCCATGGCTGATAAGGGGTGCAGCTGATATCTGGTCCCATATCATAGGAGTCCACATCATGGAAAGGCAGGTATAACACAGCTGAGAGCAGAAAAGCCTGCCCCTGCCCTTGCCCCGCCCTGAGAGTACAGCTGCTCACCACATCCATGTGTGTCAGATCCTCTGCCATGAGCCTGGACGGGAAGTCCAGGAGGTCAGGCTTCTCCTCCATCAGCTGGCTCATGGGGTGGCGGGAAGCCTCTGGGGCTGGAGTGGGCTTGGTGTGTATTTGGAGAGCTAAACTGAAAATTACCAGGCAAGCAGATGGTCAGGCTGTTTGTGGCTCAGGGCCCAGTGCCCATACAGAAAATGGGAGCCCCTGTTCCAGTTCTGGAACAGCTGATGGAAGGGAGGCAGGCTCTGACACTGGAGGTGATGGTTAATACAGAGCCTGGGTTGGCTCTAGCTCCACGGGAGGCCCTTTTGCTGACTTTGCCAATAGAAGGAGCCCTGGAGCTGGCACTGTGTCAGGAGAAAGGGAAAGGTTCATCCACGTCACTGACTTTCCACGTGCCTTTCCAAAAACAACAAATCCCATTGCCTTTGAAGGAACACCCAACTCATGAACCCCCATCCCAGACTGGCTGCCCAGTTTGCAAAGCCCCTTACTCTGTGTGTCTTCCTCAGTGAGCTCCAGAAGTTCCTGCTGCATCAGGACAATAGGCGCATGGTTATTCAGGTCCCAGTCACACCATTTCAGATGCATATTGGCCCCGTTTACCTTGAAATGGCACTTAGCAGGGACAGGCCAGAGACCCAAGATGGGATACAAGGTTCTGGGGAGACTCATATGTGGAACAGAAACAGAGGCCCGGTTTTTCCCTCAGAACCACTCTTTCTCTGTGGGTCCCATAGAATGACCCCACCCACTTCCAACCCCTCTGGGCTATACTTGCCATGGAAAGCCTAGTTATCCAGAAAACCTGTATGAGTCTGTTTTTTCCACTTATACTCTGCTTTTCATGTCCATATACCTAGTCTACTCCATCCTCCATGCAGACCAGCATCAGGGCTTAGGGTGAAAGGAGAGTTTGTCATCTGCTCACTATACCTTTGGCTCTTGGCCCCACTTGTGGTGGTCAACAGAGGTGTATATGGAAAGAGGCAAGCAGGGCAAGAATGGACCATAAAAGGGATGGGTGTTTTATGCACCAACTCAGCCCAGTATGTGCTCTGCTCCCCAGAGAGCTTGGCACCCATCCAGAGTTCTCTCTGACTCATTTTCTTCTTCACAGGAAGTTTCCCAATTAAGCCCTCCTATGGAAATAGAGATCGGTGAAATCCATGGTTCTGAAAGTCCCTCCCCAGCAGCAACCCCTGTAGTCTCTCTCCTGCTCTATGGAGGCAGCAGGCCCTCCTTCTGGACCCAAAGACCTATCATGTTTTTATTTGACCTTATAGTCCATCCTCATACCCAAATATAGGTGGATCCTTTCATCCCTGGCATAGGCCATGAAGGTGTTCCATCTAACAAACTAGGCACGTGTGCTTATGATGTGTAGACTTCCTATCTGACCCTTTGACTAGAACTGAGACTCAGGTATTGTCTCTACTTTATCCATTCAGGCATCTTAGTTACTAGAAAATGCCTGCATTCCTCTCTGTTTAATATATATCATTGAATGAAATAATCCCAACCAAGTCTTTCCAAACAGAGTGGCCCTTGGGCTGCTCTGCCTGCTCTCAGTGTCCCTCTAATCTAGGCACATAAAACACAACAAGCAAGACCAGCTAGATGGAATCTATGACGTCCTTTGTAAATAGGAAAACTTCCTGCTTTCCATTTCTTTTTCATGAACCCCGAAGGGCCACAGGCCTGTGAGGGTTGAGTTTGAGAGTGTGTTCCCTGGAGAGAAAAATATTAACCATGAAGATGCCCAGCATGTCCAGGAGCCCCTTCCACAGAGGCAGGCACCAGATCAGCCCATGCCATGTTTCCTCCATGTTTTCCTAGAGTCACCCTACTAGGTTCAACCTCTTACCACCCCCACTTTTCAGAAGAGGAAAGGGAAGGTCAGAGAGGTGCAGTGACATTCCCAAGACATACAACTAGTAGATGGGAGGGTCCCCTTTGCTGTGCCTGGGATTGGCACTCATGTATTTAACTGCTTGCCCAGGACCGGCTGGAATGAGGTGAACCACTGGTAGATGTGGAAATTGTACAATTGGTTGTAGGAGTGAAATGATAAAACACTGGTGACTTCAACATGTTCTGTTAGCTGAGAAATGACAGCATTTCTCTCTCTCTTCATAGCCTATATTAAGAGCTGTATGCCTTTGAGTCATCAGTAAACATCCCTACTATAGATAGGAGAAAAGAGAGGCTTAGGATCTTCAACACTGCTTAAGTTTATCTATTTTGGGAGAACTGTCCTGGCTCTTCAGTTCTTTTCCCAGTTCCAAGTTGAAAACTGTACGAAGCATGGGCTGCATGGCATTGTCCCCATGTTGATGAGGCTTGGTCAGTTCCTGACATGGGGAGAAAGGTTCAGGGGAAACCAACTTCCTTGGCAGGTCCCAGGGCAACCAGTTGTGTTTAGTCTGGGTTCTGGTCTTGCCCTGGTCAGCTCTGGGTCCTGAGACTGGATGTGACTCTGGAACCGTTCTCACCCCAGACCAGCACTGGATGTTGATGGTGGCCTGAGTCCCCTGTTGCTGGTCCAGGGTGATGGAGTATCTGAACCATTGCAGCAGCTCATCAAAGATTTCCTGGGTGGAACTCTGAAAAGACAGAGCCAGATACCTGGGACAGGAGGCATCAGAGGCCTTCCACCCAACCTGTGGTTCTACATTCTTGCAGATCTAGCAACTAAAAAGGACTTTTTGGACACTTAAGGTGTTTGTTCCTTGCGGCGTTGCTGAAAGGACAAGATAATTGAATCATGTGAAGATCCACCAGCCTTGAAAGGCTGAATCTCTGTGGCAGACGACCTCCATTATAGAGTACTGTGAAGACATATAAGGACACAGTTTGAGACCTGGTAGATGTACAATGATTTAATGTTCTGAGAGATGACATGTTACAGAGAAACCTATACGATGGCTTCATTCCACTGTCCGTTTTTTATGTTCAATCACCCTATTCACTGTGAGGATTTAGAAGGGCTTGGACAAGTTCTCCAAGGACAGTGGAGCTGGGGTCTACACAGGATAGTTGGGGTGAGTAGAGAAAATCTTAAAAACAGTAGTAAAAAGGAAAGTTTATCATGACTTCATGAAAAGTAAAATGGAAGAATGTAAACCCCCGCTCCAAACCTCACAAAGTATTCACTATATTCCACCACTACCACATATGTGGAGTGTCTTCCTACCTTATCCCATAGCTGGTGGTGGAGGTGTGGATGTTTGGATTATTTGGGGGTTGGGTCTGTGGGACATTAATGTGGACACTATGGGAGGGCCCCAGGTTTGTCCACATACTTGTGGGGGGGCCCTGGGTGTGGAGAACACACTTCCCATTCTCACCTCAGAGTAGCAAAGATCCTGGGTGGCCTAGTGCACCTAACACTTGTCTAGGGAGTTGGAGTAGTTAAAGTCAGAGACCAGCTGATTCAAGATCTCCTCGGTGCACCTCTGAAAATGCAGTGCTCCACCTGTGCGGGGTCAAGAAACATTAGTGTCCTCCTGGGACTTTCCAACAAGGGCACAGCCCCCATTAGAAATCATTTTGTTCAAGCTAAGAGGGGCAGCTGAAAAGACATTAAGCCAGAGGAAATTCTAAGGCTCATGACTCACCTTCTCATCCTGCCTGCTATGACCTGGGGTATGAACATGAAAGATGTGACAGGCTTTCAACACCTGACATCTTGTTTCTCCCCAGGAAGTGCATGATTCTCATCTTCTGTCCTCACCTCTACAAACACATACATGCATGCACACAGAACAGAGTCAGGGACAAGAGTTGTGGACCTGTTGCAGTGGGATCTCAGTTGTTGCTGGCACTCCAGTGGGCTGCCCGGTGCTGCCTTGTGTTACCTGTTGGTATCTCCTGCCACATGACAAGAAGCTTCAGAAAAGAGGGCTGAGCCAATGTCTACAATGACAAAAATGTCTCTCACTCTGGGCTTTCTTGGGCCCGGTGCCCTGAAAAGGGGAATAGAACAGAACATCTTGTTCTCTTTAATGTCTCCAGTCAAGTGAGCCAGAAAGCAGGTTGTCTTTTGAAAATGGGTGCCTGGTTACCAGAGTTCTAAGCTCAGTTGCGGCCTAACATGAAGAATGTAAGGTCATCCTTTTAAGATTTTAATCCTTGGGCCCCTTTGTTCAGTCACACCTCTCCAAAGCTCCTTCAGTTGACTATCTTTCTTCCCCACATCATCTCCATGACTGTACACAATGAGCCAAAAATGCCACAGGCATAACTCTGTGGACATGTACCTAAGGTCCTACCTTTCAGGAGACAGAACTGAAGTCGGACCTTTTTTCTGTGTTTCCTTTCCCAGCTCTATGTCCTAACTCATTGTGTGTCAAACTTTCCCAAACTGCTTAGTGGAGATCAAGCTAGAAGTTACTTCCTTGAGACATCTTCAGGTGTATGTGGATCATATTTTTGCCATGTGTGGGGTGGTATCATGTGTCTATGAGGCACACATATAAGGATAGAAGAATAACAAGAAGGGGTGGGACTTGGCCCGGAGGGCTGCTCAAAAGAGGTCTGGACCCAGCCATACGATATTGAAACCGTCACGTTCCCTCTTGGCCTTACTATACTGGGGCACCATGATGGGGTAAAAATGCATGAAGATGCATACATTTTCATCTTCTGTAGTAAAACTATTCAGTTGTTTTCCATATACATTTTGTTCTTTGAGGGGAGTAGCCTTCACAATGTCTCTCAAGGATCCTGACCTGTGGTATAGATGCCACTCTGTAACCTCTAGGTGGTTAGTGACTGGATTCTGACTCACAGAATATATTCAATATGATGAAATCTCATGTCTAGGGTTTCGCCCTCCACCTGGAGGGTACTGCACAATGCCAAAGGGTATAGTTTCCACATTGGTGGCAGTAAGACTCCTGTGTTGTAAATAAGGGGTCCCCAAACTTGATGGCTATGGGGCCAGGCCTATTTGGACGGAAGCCAAAATACCCAATCTAGGGTTAGGGTTAGTTCCTAGGGCATGATATTCCCGCTCTGCTGATACTGTGGTGCTCTCTCACTATGGCTGAGGGATGCATTCTGGTTTGTTACGCTGTGGGTGATAACCATACTTCTAGTATGGAGTAGGTCACGGGTCCCCCTTCTGATGGGTTTCTGTATGATTCAAGGCCTGAATTGAGGCCGCAAGACAGGAGGCTCCTCTGGCCCTGGGCTTTTGGCCTGGAGGGGCCAAGATGGCGGGAATGGCCTCAGCAGATCATGCTGGTTTCTACCACTCAGAGGGTAATAGATAGCAGGAAATGAAACGGTTTCCTCCTGACTGAGAGGCTGAGTCCTGCAGTCAGTGTAATGCTCCCATCAATGGGAGGACTTGGGTGCCAAGCCTTTATGGTCCAGAGACTGAAAGGCAAATCAAGTGTTAGGATTCGGTTCAGGGAGTATGGCAGGCACGATGGGCCAGTGCAAGAATCGGCTTTCCAGAAGGCTGAGTTGAGGGCATTGTTCTGGCAACATGTCCGATTCCCGGATTTCCTTCAGGGAGTCTCCACAGCCAGGTGAGGTGAGGGGGGACATGAAGGTTTCTCCCATCCGGAGGATACTGCACAGTGCCAAATAGTACAGTTTCCTCATTGGTAGCAGTCAGAGTCCTGTCTCTTGAATAAGGGGTCCCCAATCTGGATGGCTACAGGGCCAGGCTTATGGGGATGGAAGCAAAAATGCCCACCCTAGGATTAGGGTTAGTTGCTAGGGGCATGTTATCCCTGTTCTGCTGATACTGATGTGCTCTCCCACTATGGCTGAGTTGAAGGTGCGTGCCTGAAGGATCCTTAGATGTTGGGATCATGGTCCTGTGGGCCGCCTAAGCTGGGGGTCGCCTGAGGGATGCATGCTGGTTGGTCTCCATCTGGGGGCTAAACATCCTTCTAAGTTTCATGTGTTCCTCTTGGGATCAGAGGCGATTTTGTGGTACAGGTCACAGGTCCCCCATCTGATGGGTTTCTGGATTATTCCTCCAATATCAGAAGCCTGATCACCAAACCTAGGCATATGATTAGGGGTAGGGTTAGGGTTAGGTTTAGGGTTAGGGTTATGCTATAAGGACAAAGTAGATCAAATCTGCCAGGGTAGATAAGGGCTCACCGAAGGTCTCAATTGAGGTCGGATTCAGGAGGCTTCTCGAGCCCTGGGCTTTTGGCCTGGAGGGGCAAAGATGGCAGGAAAGTCCTCAGGGGAGAATGCTGGTTTCTACTGCTCTTAGGGTATTAGGTAGCATCGAATGAAACAGTTTCCTCCGGCAGAGAGGCTGAGACCTATGGTGATTCTGATATTCCATTCAGTTGGAGGAATTAGGTGGCAGGCCTCTGACCCAGGCCTAAGCTCCCACCCTAGGGTTAGAGATTTGTCATGAGATAGTGGCAGGCCTGTTGGGTCAATGCTGAACTAAGTGCCCAAAGCGCTCTTTAGGGCATTACTCTGGTGTCCTGGCTGGCTCTTGAATTTTGGTCACGGGGTCCTCCTAAGGTGTGGGTGTCTTAAGGGTGCACGGATATTTCTCCCTCAATGAGGATTCTGCACAGTGTCAAATGGCAGAGATTTCCTTGTGTGGCAACCAAAGTCCTTTGAGGTGAATAAGGGGTCCCCAATCTGTACGGCGATGTAGGCAGGCCTCTGGGGATGGATGCATGAATACCCAACCCAGGGTTAGGGATAGGTCCTAGGGGCATGTTATCTACATGCTGCTGATACTGCTGTGCTCTCCCACTTTGGCTGAGTTGAGGGTGTGTGCCTACAGGATCTGAAGACACCTGGTTCGTGGTCCTGGGGGACGAAAAAGCTGGGAGTGTCCCAAGGGATGCATGCTGGTTTGTCTCGCTCTGGGGTTTAACCATACTTCTAAATTTCATGTTTTCCTCTTGGGATCAGAGGAGATTTTGTGATGCAGCTCAAGGGTTCCCCCATCTGATGTGTTTCTGGATGATTCCTCCCATTTCAGAAGCCTGATCACCAAATCTAGGCATAGGTTTAATGATAGGATTAGGGGAAGGGTTACTTCTTAGGGAAAAGGCAGATAGAATCTGCCAGCATAGACAAGGGCTCACCAAAGGCCTGAATTGAGGCCGCGAGTCAGGAGGCTACTCTGGCCCTGGGCTTTTGGCCTGGAGGGACAAAGATTGTGATTGGCCTCAGGGGATCATGCTGGTTTCTACTGCTCTGACGGTACTAGATAGCACGAAATGAAAAGGGTTCCACCTGACTGAGAGCCTGAGACATGCATTCAGTGTGATGCTCCCATCAATGGGAGGCCTTGAGTTTCAGGCCTTTAGTGTCCGGAGCCTGGAAGCCCAACCTAGGGTTAGGGTTCAGTTCCAGCAGCATTGAGGCCCAATGGGCCAGTGTGAGGGCAGGTTCTCCAGAGGGCTGAGTGTGATGCTCCCATCAATGGGAGGCCTTGGGTTTCAGGCCTTCAGTGTCCAAAGCCTGGAAGCTCAACCTAGGGTTAGGGTTACTTCCTAGTAACCTAATCCAATGGGCCAATGTGAGGGAGGCTTTCCAGAGGGCTGAGTTGAGGGCATTATTCTGGCAGCATGTCCGATTATGGGATTTTGGACAGGGGGCTTTCCAAACTAAGAGAGGCGAGAGGGGACATGCAGGATTCTCCCGTCAGGAGGTTACTGCACCCCGCCAAATGGTACACTTTCCATGTCAGTGGCAGTCAGAATCCTGTTTTGTGAATAAGAAGTCGCCAATCTGGATGGCTACAGGGCCTGGCCTATGGTGACAGAAGCTAAAATACCCAACCTAGGGTTAGGGTTACTTCCTAGGGGCCTGCTGCTGATACTGCTGTGCTATCCCACTATGGCTGTGTTGAGGGTGTGTGCCTGAAGGATCGTTAGATGCTTGGATCATGGTCCTGGGTAAAGCTACGAGTGGCCTGAATGATTCATACTGGTTTATCTCACTCTGGGGTTAACCATACTTCTAAATGTCATATGTTCCTCCTGGGATCAGAGGAAATTTTATGGTGCAGGTCACGGGTCCCCCATGTGATGGGTTTCTATAGAATTCATCCGATTTCAGAGGCCTGATCACCCAACCTTGACATAGGGTGGGGGATAGGGTTAGGGTTATTGTTAGGGTTATGTCTTAGGGACAAGTCAGATAGAATCTGCCTACGTAGATAAGGGCTCACCCAAGGCATGAATTGAGGCCATGAGTCAGAAGACTACTGCGGCCCAAAAGTTTTGGCCTAGAGGGGCAAAGATGGTATGATGGCCTCAGGGGATCATGCTGGTTTGTACCAAACTGAGGGTACTAGATAGCACGAAATAAAATGGTTTCCTCCTAACTGAGAGGCTGACTCCCGCGTTCAGTGTGATGCTCCCATCAATGGGAGGATTGGGTGTCAGCCCTTTAGGGTCCAGGGCCTGAAAGCCCAACCTAGGGTTAGGTTTTGGTTCCAGAAGCATGGCTGGCCCGATGGACCAGTGGGAGGGCAGGCTTTCCAGAGTGCTGAGTTTAGGGCATTATTCTGGCAGTGCTTCTGATTCCGTGATATTGGTCAGGGGTTCCTTCAAAGGTGGGAGTGGTGATAGGAGACATGCAGGTTCTCCCACCAGGTGGGGACTGCACAGTGCCAAATGGTACAATTTCCACTTCGATGACAGTTAGAGTCCTGTGTTGTGAATATGGAGTCCCCAGCCTGGATGGCTTCGGGGCCAGGCCTTGGGAACGGAAGCCAAAATACCCACCTTAGGGTTAGGTTTAGTTCTTAGGGCCATGTACTGCTGTACTCTCCCACTATGGTGAGTTGAGGGTGTGTACTTGCAGGATAGTTAGATGCCTGTATCATGGTCCTGGGGGCGTCCTGAGCTGGGGATGGCCCAAGAGATGCATGTTGGTTTGTCTCGCTCTGGGGGTTAACCATACTTCTAAATGCCATGTGTTCCTCCTGGGATCAGAGGAAATTTTGCGGGGCAGGTCATGGGACCCCCATCTGATGGGTTTCTGGATGATTCCTCCGATTTCAGAAGCCTGATCACCCAACCTAAGCATAGGATTAGGGATAGGGTTAGGCTTAGTGTTAGGGTTAGGTTTAGGGTTAGGGTTAGTTTTCCATCTTAGGGACAAGGCAGATTACATCTGGCAGCGTAGAAAATGGCTCACCCAATGCCTGATTTGAGGCCGCAACTCAGGAGGCTCCTGGAGCCCTGGACTTTTGGCCTGGAGGGGCAAAAATGGTGGGAATGACCTCAGGGGAACATGCTGGTTTCTACAGCTCTGAGGGTATTAGGTAGCATCTAATTAAACAGATATTTCCTGGCTCACAGGCTGAGTCCTAGGGTTGGTGTAACATTCCCTTTAATTGGAGGAATTAGGTGGCAGATCTCTGACCCTGGCCTAAGCACCCAACCTAGGTTTAAGAATTTGTTGTGGGATTATGGGAGTCCTGATGCGTTTGTGCAGATCCAAGCTCCTGGAGGGCTGTTTAGGGCATTACTCCTGTGTCCGGGCAGTCTCTGGTATTTTGGTCAGGGGGTCCTCCAAAGCTGTGTGTGCCTTTAGGTTGCATGGAGATTTCTCCCTCAATGAGGATTCTGCACAAGGCCAATTGGCAGTTTTCTTGTGTGTGGCAACCAGAGTCCTGTGAGGTGGATAAAGTGTCCCCAGTCTGGACCGTGAGGGAGCCAGACTTCTGAGTATGGATGTATGAATACCCAACCTAAGGTTAGGGTTAGGTCTAGGGGCATGGCCTCCCCGTTCTGCCAGCACTGCTGTGGCCTCTCCCTATGGCTCAGTTGAGGATGTGTGTCTGAAGGATCCTTAGATGCCTGAATCGTCCTCCTACGTGTTGCCTAAGGTGGTGGTGGCCTGAGGGATGCATGCAGGTGTGTCTCTCTGTGCAGTTTCAGCACACTTCTAAGTGTCATGGTTTCCTCCAGGTATCAGACGAAAATATGCGGTGCACTTCAGGGGTCCCATCTGATGGGTTTCTGGACTATTCCTTTGATTTCAGAAATCTGATCAGCTAAACTGGGCCTAGGGTTAGGGTTGGGGTTAGGGTTAAGTTTATGTCTTAGCCATAAGGAATGTGGAATCTGCCAGTGCAGATAAGAGCTCATTGAAGGCCTGAATTGAGACCTGGAGTCACGAGGCTCCTCAGTCCTTGGGTATTTTGCCTGGATAGGCAAAGATGGTGGGAATGGCCTCAGGGGAGTTGCTGCTTTCTACAGCTCTGAGGGTAGTAGATAACAGGAAATTAAACGGTTTCCTCCTGACTGAGAGGCTGAGTCCTGCAGTCAGTGTATTGCTCCCATCAATGGGAGGACTTGGGTGCCAAGCCTTTATGGTCCAGAGACTGAAAGGCAAATCTAGTGTTAGGATTCGGTTCAGGGAGCATGGCAGGCGGGATGGGCCAGTGCGAGAACCGGCTTTCCAGAAGGCTGAGTTGAGGGTATTTTTCTGGCAATGTGTCCGATTCCCGGATTTCGGTCAGGGGGTCCTCCACAGCCAGGCGAGGCGAGAGGGGACATGAAGGTTTCTCCCATCCGGAGGATACTGCACAGTGCCAAATAGTACAGTTTCCTCGTCAGTAGCAGTCAGAGTCCTGTGTGTGAATAAGGGGTCCACAATCTGGATGGCTATGGGGCCAGGCTTATGGGGACGGAAGCAAAAATACCCACCCTAGGATTAGGGTTAGTTGCTAGGGGCATGTTATCCCCGTTCTGCTGATACTGATGTGCTCTCCCTCTATGGTTGAGTTGAAGGTGTGTGCCTGAAGGATCCTTAGATGCTGGTATCGTGTTCCTGGGGGCCACCTAAGCTGGAGTTCGCCCGAGAGTTGCATGCTGGTTGGTCTCCATCTGGGGGCTAACCATCCTTCTAAATTTCATGTGTTTCTCTTGGGATCAGAGGAGATTTTGTGATGCAGGTCACAGGTCCCCCATCTGATGGGTTTCTGGATGATTCCTCCAATTTCAGAAGCCTGATTGCCAAACCTAGGCATAGGTTTAGTGATAGGGTTGGGGTTAGGTTTAGGGCTCGGGTCATGCTTTAGGGACAAGGTAGATCAAATCTGCCAGAGTAGATAAGGGCTCACCGAAGGTCTGAATTTAGGTCGGATTCAGGAGGCTCCTCGAGCCCTGGGCTTTTGGCCTGGAGGGGCAAAGATGGCAGGAATGGCCTCAGGGGAGAATGCTGGTTTCTATTGCTCTGAGGGTATTAGGTAGCAATGAATAAAACAGTTTCCTGCACCGCAGTATAAGCGGAGCAGGGATAATATGCCCCTAGGAACTAAACCTAACGCAAGCTTGGTTATGTTGCCTTCCGTCCCCCTAGCTATCCAGATTGGCAATGTATTATTCACACCGCAGGATTCTGACTGCTACTGATATGGAAACTCTATGATTTGACACTGTGCAGTAACCTCCGGGTGGGAGAATTCTGCATGCCCGCACTCCCCCTCCAACTTTGGAGGACCCCCTGACCAAAATACTGAATTGGACGCACTGCCAGTACAATGCCGTCAACTCAGTCCTTTGTAAAGCCTGCCCTCACACTGTCCCAACCGGCATACCATGCTGCCGGAACCGAACCCTAACTCTAGGTTGGGCTTTCATGCTCTGGACCAAATTGGGCTGACACCCAAGTCCTGCCATTGATGGGAGCATCACACTGACCACAGGACTCAGCCTCTCATTCAGAAGGAAACTGTTTCGTTTGGTACTATCTAGTACCCTCATGTCGTTAGAAACCAGCATGCTCCCCTGAGGCCATTCCCACCATCTTTGCCTCTTCAGGCAAATTGCACAAGGTCTGAGGAACCTCATGACATCCGGCCTCATTTCAGACCATACTTGTGCCCTTATCTGCATGGCATATTCCCCATGACTTATGGCTAAGACATAACCCTAACCATCACCTTAACCATCACCCTATCCCTAATCCTTTCCCTAGTTTGAATGATGAGATTTCTGAAATCAGAGGAATGGTCGAGAAACCTATCAGATGGGAACCCTTACATGCACTGCATAATTTCGTCTGATCCCTGGAGGAAACAATGAGATTTAGAAGTTTGCTTAACCCGCACAGGGAGACACACGTGCCTGCATCCCTCAGGCCACCCCCAGCTTAGGCGACCCTTTGCACCACTATGCAGGCATCTAAGAATCATTCGGACACACATCCTCAGCTGAGCCATAGAGAAAGACGACATCAGTGCCGGCCCAACCGGGATGGAATGCCCCTTGGACCTAACCCTAACCCTAAGTTGGGTATTCATGCATTGGTCCCCAGAAGTCTGGCTACATCGGCGTCCAAATTGCAGACCCCTAATTCACCTCACAGGACTCTAATTGCCACACAGAAGAAAACTGCCATTTGGCCCTGGGCAGAATCCCCATTGAGGGAGAAATCTCCATTCACCCTAAAGGCACCCACACCTTCCGAGGACCCCTGACCACGATATCAGAACGTGCTCGGACGCCAGAGTAATGCCCTAAACCGCGTTTTGGGAGCTTAGATCTGCACTGAACCATTGGGTCTCCCATTACCCCAAGACCAATTCCGAACCCTTGGTTGGGTGCTGAGGGCTGGGTCAAAGGTCTGCCAAATAATTCCTACAATTGAAGGGTATACCAGACTCACGCTACGACTCAGCTTCTCAGCCACGAGGAAACTGTTTCATTTGATGCTACCTAATACCGTCAGAGCGGTAGAAACCAGCAAGCTCCCCTGTGGCCATTCCTGACATCTTTGCCCCTCTAGGCCGAAAGCCCAGGGCCGGAGGAGCCTCCTGAATCGCAGCCTCAATTCAGGCCTTTGGTGAGCCCATATCAACGCTGGCAGATTTGACCTGCCTTGTCCCTAAGATGTAACCCTAATCCTAACCCTAAACGTAACCATAACAATATCCCTAAACCTATGACTAGGTTGGGTGATCAGGCTTCTGAAATTGGAGGAATCATCCAGAAACCCACAGATGGGGGACCCATGATCTGCACCCAAAAATCTCCTCTGGACCCAGGAGGAACACATGACATTTAGAAATATGGTTAACCCCCCAGAGCGAGACATATCAGCATGCATCCCTCAGACCACCCCCAGCTTAGGCGGCCCCAGGACCACGATCCAGGCGTCTAATGATCCTGTGGGCACACACCCTCAACTCAGGTATAGTAGGAGAGCACAGCAGTATCAGCAGAGCAGGGATGATTTGCACCTAGGAACTAACCCTAACCCTAACCCTAGGTTGGGTATTTTGGCTTCTGTCCCCATAGGCCTATCCCATAGGCATCCAGATTGGGGACCCCTTATTCAAAACACTGGACTCGGGCTGCCACCGTTGTGGAAAATGTACCATTTGGCACTGTGTAGTACCCTCCCAGCGAGAGAATCCTGCATGTACCCTCACACTTCTCCCACCTTTGGAGCCCCCCTGACCAAAATCTTGGAATCGGACACGCTGCCAGAACAATGCCCTCAACATAGCCCTCTGGAAAGCCTGCCCTCACACTGGCCCATTGAGCTGGCCATGCTCCCAGAACCGTACCCAAACCCGAGGTTGGGCTTTCAGGGTCTGGACCCTAAAGTGCAGAAACCCAAGGACTCCCATTGATGGGAGAATCACACTGAGTGCACGACTCAGCCTCTCAGTCGAGAGGAAACCTTTTCATTTGGTGCTATCTAGTACACTCAGAGGTAGAAACCAGCATGATCCCCTGATGCCATCCTGTCATCTTTGCCCCCCAGGCTAAAAGCCAAAGGCCGGAGTAGCCTCCTGACTCACAGCCTCAATCCAGGCCCCGGGGGAGCCCTTATCTATGCTGGCAGATTCTATCTGTCTTGAACCTAAGAAGTAACCCTAACCCTCACCCTAACCCTGAACCTAACCCTATCCCTAACCCTATGTCCATGAAACGAGATGTTTGATGCAAGTTCCATGCTACACAGGTGCATTCCTCAGAGCTAAGCTCATGGAATGTTCCCAATAAATCCACAACTGCTTTTAAAGGACTAGGATTCCAACTTGTTTGAGGCTGTCTGTGGGGGTCTACTGCAAGTCTGTGTAGAAACATGCCATTTGACCTGAGCAAGATGCCAGCATCAGGGTGAGGCCTTAGCTTCTGCTTTCGGCTCTTGGGGCTGTTCATGCTGTTGTGACATTATTTGCTAATTGAGTCTCCAAAAACGCTTTCACATTTCCCGGCAAAGCAGGGATCCAGGTGACACGTTCTCTTGTACAGTTCTCAGCCGATCTCTCTGATATTGACCAAGTCTCCAGAATCATTATTGCTATCCAAGATATCAGGGAAATCTCCATTGCAGTGTTAGTGGTTATGTTTTGAAAACAGCAGTGTGCAAATTCATGGCACTTTGGAGTCCTAACTGAAGCCTTGAGATGAGTTTCCAAGTCAAGCTGAAGCTATGCCTCCTAGCAGCATTGGGATCAGGAGCATGATAAGTGTGCTGTTGAGATTCAGGTGTTCTACTAACACCTACCTCCATGTGACCACTCAAGGGACACACGTGGCTTGTGTGCCCTCTGGGTGGTAGCCTGATTGTTCTGGCATTGACCAGGTGTCCAGGACCATTTGTGCTTTCTGCCCTATGTTTGGGGTAGGTGTAAGGCCCATCCTTTCCAGGCACAGGATGCTGTCCACTATATGCTGGCTTTTTATCCTCCCTGTAAATCAAGATCAAATTCCTTAGGTCTTCATTCACATAGGTCGGCAAGCACACCCTTGTTTCTACAATGAAATATTAGGTGTGTTGTCTGCTGCATACAGTTGGTTCTCAGAAGTCAGTGGATGGCTATTTCCTTAGAGACGGCAAAATGCTCCTGTCCTATAGGAAGGAGGATGTGAGCAGCCTGTTGCCTTGTCCACAGACTTCATTTCCGGAGGTAAGCAGTATGACACTTTGCCAATACTGTCTCATGCACTTTGGAAAAGTTTCTCCCTTCAGGAGTGAAGTTGTAAGTTGAATGGGCCGTTCTTCTATGGGGTTGTTTCTCAGTGATTCGTTGAGTCCCACTTTCCTATGCTCACCGTATACACTTAGAATCTCTCCTTTCTTCATGAAACAACGTAACCTTTGAAAGTTGCCTTCCTCACAGAGGCATTTCCCAGATGTTAGTGGACATCATTTTCCATATGTTATCATACACCCTTTCTGAAAGGCTTCCATCTTCAGGAAGGAGTGTTATTTGAAAGACAGTCTTACTGACACTGTGGTCAATAGACTGCAGGAGATTTGGAAATGCTAGCTTCAGGAAAGAAGATGTTAGCAGAATGATAGATCTCCAAAAGGGCTTTTTCTTGGCGACAGGTTGATGGCACCTACGTTATTCTTCCCCAATATTATGGCAAAGGGATTTGTCTACTGGAAAGCTAACAATTGACAGAAGCTTCTTCTACCATTTTCCTTTTTAGACTGAAGAAGATAGACTTACTCTCCTTATGTTTTCACATGTACCCTGAATACACTTGTACCACGTGGAATTAGATGTTAGTGCAATTTCATGGTAGACAGACATATTCCTCCTAGCCAAGCACACGGAATATTCCCCATGAATCCACACACACCTGTGAAAGGGCCAGGTTTTGAACTTCATTGAGGTGGACTGTAGGTGTGCAGTGCAGGGCTGTGGGGAGAAGAGCCCTGGGAGCTGAGGGAAGGGCCAGTATTAAGGTGAGGCTCTAAATTCTGCTTTTCACTGTCATCACTGTTCATATCTTTGTGGCATTGTCTGTTCATTCAGATACCATTATATTTTCACATTTTCGAGGCCAAGCAGGGATCCAGGTGACACATCTGCCTGCTCAGTTAGGAGCTGATCTGGGCAGTAAGCAAGTCTTCATGGTCACTTGTGTTTTCTCAGATGTTGGGGTCTTCTGTATGCCAGCATTAATGTTTATGTTTTGGAAACGGTAGGGTCAAATTCTAGGCTGTTTGGAGGCCTACGTGAATACTTGAGCTGAGCTTCTGGGTCAGGCTGAGGATTTCCCTCCTAGAAGCTTTGGCGTCAGGGGCGTGGAAAGAGTGCTGTTGAGTTTCGGGTCTTTTAGTAACTCCCAGCTCCTACGTGAACACAAGGGGCACACATGGTCCATGTGCCTTCTGGGTGGAAGCCTGATTGTTCTGGTACTGACAAGGTGACCAGGAAGATTTGACCTTTCCCCCTTAGATGTGGGGAGGAGACACACCCATTCCAGGAGCAGGGCCTTGTGCCACAAGATGGTAGCTTTTAACCTCCCTGTAAATCAAGTTCAAATTCCTCAGCCCTTCATACACATAGGCTTGCCAGGGCACCCTTGCTGCTACAACGAAATATTAGCTGACTGTTGCATGCTGCACACACCTGCTTCTCAGAGTTCAGTGGATGCCTACATCCTTGGAAATTGCAAAACCTCCTGTCCTACAGGAAAGATGGAAGGAGCCACTTACCCTGTCCATGGACTTCATTTCCTGAGGGAACAATGTAACACTTTGCCAAAGCTGTTACATGCATTTTGGAAGTTTTTTTCCCTTCAGGAATGAAGTTGTAAGTTGAATGGATGGTTTTTCTATGGGGTTGTATCCCACAGATTCGTGGATCACACTTTCCTATGCTTCCCCCTATACAGTTGGAATCACTCCCCCCTTCATTAAACAACATATCCTTTGAAAGTTGCATTCCTCCCAGAGGCCTGTCCCAGAGGTTAGGGGATGTCATTCTCCATATGTTCTTGTATGCCATTTCTGAAAGGCTCCTATTTTCAGGAAGAAATGGTTCTTTGAAAGACAGTCTTGCCAATATTGTCCCTAGACTCCAGGAGATTGCACCTCCGTTTTTGGGTCCAAACATACAATAGGAGACACGTCTGGAGGTTGTCTGAGGCACCTCATAGCTGTTTGTTTCTCAGATATCAGTTTATGGCACTTTGCATTGGCTTTCACATACACCGTTTGAAAGCCTTCCTTTTTCTGGTCTGTGGAATCTTAATGATGAACTACGTTTCCCCACAGTGGTGTTTCTGGAGATAAGCTAACAATCTGTTCCTTAGGCCTCCACTCAGACAGGCTTGACACTTGCTATGACAACTTGGAAAAACCCATTCATTGACATTCTCTTCCCTGAGATTTGTTTCACACAGTTAAGGACAAGGCCCCTTCCTTTGCCTTCCAGACCTCTGTCTTGAATCTGCTTTCACAACCAGGAAACAGGCTGTTAATAGACAGCTCCATTCTCCCTGGAATGGTGCCTCAGAAAAGAGCATATGGCTCTTTTCTTGTGTTTCTACACATACATTTGGAAACGTTCTTTTCAGGAGAGATGTTAGCTGAGTGAAGATCCGCCACAGGGCCTTTTACAGGGGACAAGTTGATGGCACCTACCTTCAGCTTTCCCACATACTATGGAAAAATGTTCTAGCTACTGGAAAGCTCACAATTGAGAGAAGCTTCCTCTAAATTTTTTCTTCTTAGATTGAAGCAGATAGACTTACTCTCCTTGTGTTTCCACATGTACCATGATAATGATTGTATCTCCATGAGACCAGATGGAACATTCCCTATGCATTCACACATACCCGTGAAAGGTGTTATGTTCCAACTTCTTTGAGGCTGACCATTGGGGTCCTGTGCAGGGCTGTCTGGAGATGTGCCCCAAGAGCTGAGTGGAGGGCTAGCATCAGGGTGAGGCTCTTGCCTCCTCATTCCATTGTCAGGCCTGGTCATACCATTGTGACATTGTTCATTCATTCAATCACATTCATGCTTTCACAATCTTGATGCAAAGCAGGAATTCCTCCCACTCAGATACGAGCTGATCTGGGTCATGACCAAGTCTTCAGGGTCACTTGTGCTTTCTCAGATGTCGGGGATGTCTCCATGCCAGTGTTAGTGTTTCTGTCCCCAAAACAGTAGGGTTCAAGTTCAGGGCCCTTTGTGATCCTATCTAATGAATTGAGCAGAGTTTCTGAATTGGGATGAGGCTCTGCCTCTTAGAAATGTTGGGCTCAGAGGCTTGGCAACATTGTTGTAGTTACAGGTCGTTTTATAATGCCCCCCTCACACATTACCACTCAGGACATTCATGGCTGGTGTGCCTTCTGGGTGGATGCCTGATTCTTCTGTCACTGACCTGGTGCCCAGGAGCATTTGCTCTTTCTGCCCTAGGGTTAGAGGCAAGGGTAGGGCCACATCATTCCAGGTTCAGGGACTCATGCCACAAGATGCTGGCTTTTCACCTTCCGTGTACATCAAGTTCAGATTCCTCAGACCCTAATTCACATAGGCTGCAGGTGCACCCTTGTTGCTATAAGGAAATAGTAGGTGAGTGTTGTCTGCTGAGTGCATCTGGTTCTGAGTTTGGTGGATGGCTATTTCCTTATAGATTGCAAAACATTTCTCTGTTACAGGAAGGAGGATGTGAGGAGCCTCTTGCCTTGTTCATGCACTTCATTTACAGAGGTACAAATTACCTTACTTTGATAATGCTGTCAGACGCACCTTGGGAATGTTTATCCCTTTAGGGTGGTAATTTTAATGGACAGTTCTACGGGGTGGTTTCTCAGTGATTTGTGGGTCCCCCCTCCCATGATTTCCCCGATATACTTGGAATCACTCCTCTCTTCATGAAACAATGTATCCCTTGAAATTTGCATTCCTCAGAGACGTGTTTCCCAGAGACAAGTGTACATCTTTCTCCATCTGTCCTTGCATGAGCTTTCTGAAAGACTTCTATCTTCAGGAAGCTGTTTTTCCTTGAAATAGTTTTACCAACAATGCGGTCACTAGACTGGAGATGGCACTTCCCTTTATGCTTCTATACATACATGTGCAGAGACATCTTTAGGTTGACCGGGGCATCCTGCAGAGATTTGTTTCTCTGAGATCAGCATATGCCATTTTGCTTTCACTTACACACACAACTTTGGAAAGGGTTCTTTCATCTGGACAGTGTAAGGTGTATGATGAACTACATTTTTCCTCAGTTGTGTTTCCACAGATAAATCAATGAACTTTTCCTTAGGTTTACCTCACACCGTGTTGACACAATGACAACTTGGAAAAACACTTCCATTGGCCATTTCCTAGTCCCAGACTTGTTTGTCAGAGATAAGGACATGGCCCCTTCCTTTCCCTCCCATTTCAAAGGAAGAAGTTCCTTTGAAACTTCTTTCACCATCACAAAAGAAAATGTCAGTAAATAGCTCCATTTGCCCTGGAATTGTGCCTCAGTTTTTAAGCCTAATGCTCTTTCCCTGTGCTTCTGCACATTCTTTTGGAAACAACTTCTGGAAAGATAACAGAATGACGGATTCTCAACAGGGCTTTTTCTAAAGACATGCTGGTGGCATCTAACTTATACATTGCCACATACTATGGAAAGGCTTCTAACTACTGGAAAGCCATCAGTTGATGAAAGCTTCCTCAACCATGCTTCTTCTTAGAGTGAAATAGATATACGTACACTGCTTATATATAGACACATTCCTTGAACACTACAGATACCACACTACTACCTCATGGGTGACATTTCCACCATGCTTGGACCACGCACAAACATCACACGTACGTCACACACACACACACACACACACACACACACACACACACAAAACATATGGAAGACGCACACACTGACAAACACACACAAAAAGCCTCCAGGTGTGCACTAAACAAATACTAAATACCCAGCTCACATGCCACATGCACACAGGCACAAATCGCCCATGCACCACACCACTAGACAGACACAACACAACCAGGATTCCCAGAAATCCACAACAGGGCCAAACATGCATACCATCAAGAAATTCAAGAAATGGAACAGGTAATACCCAGAAGAGTCACACCACACCTACAACACCACATGGGTAAGTCACCCAGAGACAGGGACCTCCCCTATACCACAATCACACATACACATACACCGTGAAAACCCATGAACACCAGAGACAACACTCAGAGCACACAAATGCACACCAGTTGGAGCTCACACATAAGCAGTACTTCCCTCACCAGCACATGACACCTCAAACATATGTGATCCCTACAATGCAAACACACACGGCATGCCATATAATCAATGCCGAGCAAAAACTCCCACACACACCCCAACACGAAACCACTTGCATAACACACACCCAACCCATTAATATCCCTCATCGTTGACTCATTTTGCGTATGTCCATCACGAACCATATAGACATGACCAGACAACATATAGAACACACAGAGCTACCACATCTTTGAGACCCTACACACCACCCTATGCTCCACATTCATTACCCCTATTCCACACAGAACACATATTTGCAGCACACACTCCCCATACAAAAACAAACGCACCACCACACCGCAAACACATAACACCCACTATGGGCAATCATGTCACCTATTCCCTCCCCTCTCCCACACTTCACAGGCAACAAAGTAATCAGCACACAAACAGCACCCACACTCCCCGCATCCACTACTACATGCCACAACATTACCTCTCACCCACACCTCATATCACCACACATGTACCACAGGAATTCCTTATATTAATCTCATACACACCACATACGCCAAAGGCACACACTGAAACCATATGAAAACCAACACACAGAACCACCCTTTACACTATACAATGCACTCTGCACAGACAGCATAAATTACATGCATACATTCCATATGCACTTGGTCACATGACAATACACACCACATATGTACCAGAAACGCCCAACATTTAACACACCCAAAAGCATGACATACACACACAACACAAACACCATGCACAACCATGATTCACCATGCACACCACGCATTGCCACAAGCATACCACACAGAGACCACATTAAAAGGAACCCCCACACACATCATGCATACACCATAGATACATCAAGCTCAGCACACATAGACCACACAAACTACATCGCACATACAGCAGAAGCGAAGAACAGAAACTACTCACATACAACAAATACCACACTAACACAGTGCATGGATATTATACATTCACACCACCTATCGCCCACCCATATGCACTAGAGAAACATCAAATATCCACCATATGGAATACATCTCCATCACATGCCAATGCCACAACTACACACAAGAAACACACCACATCCATACAACTCATGAACTGCACACACTGAACACACCTCTGGCAGAGAGATACACTTACCTATTCAACACAACTACATAAAACACACAAGCAACTCAAGAGTCAGAATGCCTGTCGGATTCATATCACCCTATAAAAACACCGAATACACAGTCATACACAGACACAGACACACACACACACACAATGTTCACCAACACACACTGCTCATATAATGACCAAAGAAGCCTACACAAACACACACACCAAAACACACACACACACTACACACTTCTCATATAATGAACAAAGAGGACTACACATACCCACACAAATACTCACATAGAAACACATACACACACATTCACACACACACACACAGAATCCTGCTTATTTCTTGGGTGGTTGGTGTCAGCCTGTTTATACACAGCCAGGTTGTCTCCTTCCTTAGGCTGACTGACCTGCCGTCATTAGGAAGAAAAGATCGTTCACCCTGCCCAGAATGGTGCATGGCAGGGTGTGCTCTGAAAGAGCCTTTGCCTGGTAGAATGCACCGAGTCCAGGTTCAAAACCTTTGAGAGTCACCCCCCAAATCGCCCCTGCTCTCCCTGAGCCACTCCTCCCTGTAGTCAGTATGGGGAGAACAGGAAAAGGAACCTGGGCCAGAATATTTCATTCTCTTTTGGCAGGAAGAATCCAGGTCGCTTGCTGACAGGGCTCTGAGGTGTAGCCACTGGAGGTTCCCTTTGCCCAAACCCACAGCTGTTTGTATTCCTGATATGGTGAGATTGGTAAGAAATTGTGCTTTCTAGTTCCTCCCTTTTGACATCATCAGATACTCATCTCGACTGAAGAAGTCTGGCCCTTCAGGTCCACTTCCACCCATTTCTTCTCTTTCTGTATTAGCTTCAGCCTTTAGGCCATTCTAATCCTGTGTCTCAGTTAACTTTGGGGTCTGGCCTAGACCTTGGGCCTGTGCATCAGGTTGGGCCCCAGAATCCGCTGCAATTTGGTCTTAGAAATACATGGACATTGGAAGGGATAGGGGATTGTAATATGGCATCAGAGGCTAGGACAGAGGTTTAGAGACACCTGGTCATATTTCTGTTGCAAGGGGGAAACAAAGTTAAAACAACTTTCAGATTTATTTCATGTCCATTGGAATAGACAACATTGGCCCTCCTGTAGCCCTTCTCCCAAGCTTGCTGAGTTTCCAAAGTTCCCTTGGCTCACAATCATGGGATATGGAGCTGTCCCTCATAAAGCCAGCACTCATTAGTCGGTGGCAAGTTTCCATTGTGGTCCTGTGCTCAGTGAAAGCACTCTGTATCTGATATGGCCAAGGAATTTAGTGCTCTTACTTGTGACTGCATGCTGCTTCCCTGCATGGAGTAAGGACTGGAATGGGTGGTCAGCTGGCTCTATTCATTGACTCTCTCTGATGAGTCTGTTCTGAAGACCAGATGGCAAGGGCAGGCAGAGTATTCTGCCGGTTTTGTTGAGGGATTTTTCAGAGCATATTCAGTGAATATTGACAGAAGGCCCAGTTGCACACACAGGAGATTTCACAGAGAAAAATCCCCTGCTCCCCCTGAACGACTGCTGTCTCTATTCACTGGCTTGAAGGACAGGAGAAATATCTAAGGCCCGACGAGGTCCCTCTTATTTCTAAAAGAAGAATGGAAACCTCTTCCTGCCCAACTCCCTTGCTCTCTGCTGAAGAATTCCTAGCACCTGAATCAAGACTTGTGTCTTATTCCTGAGAAATCCAACTAGTTTGGAGACTGGACTGGTGGTTCCTTTCTGAACATTATTGATTTGTTTGAGGGAGTGGGATGGAGAATGCATATGACCTCAGGGAGGGGCACAGTGAAAGATTCTTCGTGTAGACACCCTACAGAGGATGCACCAGGACAAGGACACTCCATCCCACAACCCATGAGATCATGACCTCAGCTACAATTACAGCTGAGCCCACAGAGCCCACCAGGTGCACCTATTCTTTTCTCTTTTTCTGAAACAAGAGGAGCCCTAAGGATTATTCTGTGTCCATGTCAAAGAGCAATATGCTCGCTTGAAAGAAGAGACTCCCACAGAATTCTCAGGACTGTGGTTATGTTGCAGCACAGGGCCCCTCAAAATCGGGTTTCAGAACACCAGGGACATCCGGAAACTTCTGGGGTCTGGACAGGCTTGGCAGGAAACATTTGTGTGTAAGCCAAATGAGTGGATTGGATGTGAGTTGGCCTCATTCCTGGGGCACAGGGCAACAAACTTAGTTCTCTACTTCCCTGCTTAATTTTTCTGTTTGTTTTCTTCCTGTGTGGAACCCCCTAATAGGTACTTCTATAAACTTCTGTTTTTCGAACTGTGTCTTGGCTCACATTCAGGTGTCATGGAGCTCCCATTCACACAGAATCATCCCGGAGTTTGGCGAATTCTCGTTGTTTATTCTGTGTTCAGCCACCATAACTGGTGTCTGTTACCCCCTCAAAACGATGGTCCTCCAACCCCGTGCAGGCCCTGTGTAAGGTCCTATGGCTAGTTCACTGATGATAAGCCTTTCAATCACCAAACACATGCCCTCTCTCACTGCATATGACACATACCAGGGCACACCCTACAGACTCTATGAAATCCATGAACACTCATGCCTTCCATCACATGCCAACAGGACTTACTACACCTACACACCACACACACACCATCACCTGCCAACACTGCACCAATAGATCACACACAGCACACATACAACCTACACCCATACGCTACAAAGATAAACACCAAAACTAGGCACACACCATACACACATCACTCCCACATAGAACACACACATACACACTGCCCTCACTCGTCACACAGAAAATGCACAGAAGACACATACACCACACAGCAAACCTACACGACACACAGCTGAATGCATTTGACCAACCCATTACCACACACAGTGCACAGACACAACATACACCACAAATGGGCCACACCCAAGGCTATCGCAGGACACATGGAGCACACATTTATCAAAAAACATAGAAAACAGTCCACAAGTTCACAACACACACACACA
>RCUC01135822.1:0-34732 GCA_003697995.1 Taxidea taxus jeffersonii
CTGCCTACTTGTGATCTCTATCTCTCTGTCAAATAAATAAATAAAATCTTAAAAAAAAAAAGTCGGGGTGCCTGGGTGGCTCAGTGGGTTGATGCCTCTGCCTTTGGCTTGGGTTATGGTCCCGGGGTCCTGGGATCGAGCCCCACATTGGGCTCTCTCAGCAGAGAGCCTGCCTCCCCCTCTGTCACTGCCTGCCTCTCTGCCTACTTGTGATCTGTCGAATAAATAAATGGAATCTTTAAAAAAAAAAAAAAAGTCTTTTATGGTTTGTCGCCCTCTCTGGTTTCATCTTTTTCATTTTTCCCTCCCTTCCCCTATGATCGTCTGTTGAAAAGGGGGATACTGATAGAAATTGGGGCCTTGTGACAATATTATGGTCACCACAGATTTCTCAGGAAATGCTGCATGTTCCCCCCCCCCCTTTTTTTTAACAGGTTGGTCATCCTTTTCAGTTTATGACAGTATCAAAAATTCATACTTGTACTTAGTTTATAATCTGAGAAAATATACCAAGTCTTTTCCGTTTACGATAAGCAGTGAGGTGGAAATGGGATAGGAAATCATGCTTATGAGAAACCTTATGCTGAGGGATCCCAATGACTAGGTTACAAGAGGACGCTTAATACAGTGAGAGATTCTTCACCATGACAGATCAGGCTTTTCATAGTTCGACCCCTGTGTGCCTTATCCGACATTTCTTCATACTTACGCTGGCATAACAAACTAATGATATGAAGCTTTTCCTTTTTGCCTTTGTCTTTTCCTTTGCTTTTGGTGCTTTCCCCTGATAAACTCTTTCATACTTTAAGATCCACCTTAAACATCATTTCTTCTTTGAATCCTTACCTGTGTGTTAGTCTCAGAATTTTGTACATACTTTTATTTAAAAATCTCTTATCTCTATTATTTATTCTTCCATGAAATAGATTCTGCAGTCCTTAAGGGTAGGATCAGTGGATTAATTTTGGCATTCCCATTGACTGGCACAATTCCTGGAATGTAGCTGTTAAACAAACATTAAGTAGTCAAAATTAAATATGAATGAATTTTCTTATTGATTTTATTATTGATAAAAATTTAAAAATTAGTCTTGATACTATTTTTTTTTTTTTTTTTTGGTCAGTTGTTCACTTTTCCTCTTGACTTCACCAAATTAATTCTTCACTCATTCTCTGAAATGCTTTCCATTCTTTGTTCTTAACTGGCTATTTAAGAGAATATTAGTCATCACAACTGTTCTCTGAAGTAGATGGTATTTTTACTATTTTATGGGTAAGGAAATTGAGACTTTAGAGGAATTGAGTAACTTGCCAAGGTTTTCATAGCTGGGGTTGGAACTTAGTATTTTATATGATTAAATACAAAACATATGTAAATGTAAAACATGTGAATGTTATTGTCTTGTGTGCTGGGTGTTTTATGTTTGTCTCTTTAGATCCACTATGCTTTTCTCCATCCAGCTCTGTGCCCCAGGAGACTGACTTGCATAGACTGAGTCCAATAGGCCCTGACTTGTGACATCATTCATTGCTATGGTCTGTGAATCCAAATAAATAGTAAACAAGAATGGAATAGAGTCAGAAGTCTACCACATGCCCTATTTAACTTTACAACCTGCATTAGGTACCTCAGAATTTCAAGCCAGAATTGCTGTTACAACATTACTATTTTGTAGTTCAGTGTAAGCATTTAAAAACACAGTTTAACATTAATTAATTAATTAATTAATTCAGCAATTTGACCTGCGTTACTGAATGCATTTATACTATGCAAAATGTATCCATGATTTCATATGAAATTACAGACTAAGACCAGTGGTTGCAAAGCCCAATGACATTCTTATTGTGATAGAAGCACCAACAGATTTTGAAAGAATAACATTGTGAAATTGTTACAGATGCACAAGGTAACAAGTGCTTGATATGTTTAAAGGGCGATTAGCTGACTTGACTCATTTTGCTCACTAATAAGATAGTTCTTTTTTGAAGTTCTCAGAGGAGCTTATTACTGATACCGTTTAAACTCATGTAGGGAAATGTCTTTCAACCTGCTGTTCATCACTTCATCACTTCTTACCTAGTGAAAACTTGAGTGGGCATCAGATTGTTACTTAATGTGGAAAGGAAAGCATGTATATAATTCTATTCACCAGTTTAACTGACTTTTTAAAAAAAAGTTTATTTATTTATTTTAGTAATCTCTACACCCATTCTGGGTTCAATCCCACAACCCTGAGATCCAGTCGTAAGCTTCTCCAGCTGAGCCAGCCAGGTGCCCCTTAACTGATTTTTTAAATGTAATAATTTCATTTCACTGGACCTAAATGTTTTACCTGTTTTTTGTTGTAGTCATCTCAAAGTATATTGCATTACTATAGTTAATAGCTAGTTCCTTGGAATATATGGCAGTATCTGAATATTTATTTATAATGTTACATTCCACCCTACTATAAAGCCTTAAGAGTGAAAGTAGGACTTTAAAATTCATGGAGATTTTCTAGTCTTCCTTAGGAATGGAAGTATAATGAATAGCTAAAGAATTAAGGGGGTGTCTGGGTGGCTCAGATGGTTAAGCATCCCAACTCTTTTTTTTTTTTTTTTTTAAGACCCTATTTATTTATTTGACAGAGAGAGACATAGTGAGAGAGGGAACACAGGCAGGGAAAGCAGGAGAGGGAGAAGCAGGCTCCCGGCTGAGCAGGGAGCCCAATGCCGATGCCGGGCTTTATCCCAAGACCCTGGGACCGTGACCTGAGCCGAAGGCAGATGCTTAACGATTGAGCCACCCAGGTGCCCCAAGCACCCCAACTCTTGTTCTCAGCTCAGGTCTTGATCTCAGGGTTGTGAGTTTAAGCCCTGTGTTGGGCTCCATGTGTGGAGCTTATTTGAAACAAAAAGAATTAAAGATGGCAGTAAACTTACCTCATCTTTGTCTTACAGAGTCAGCCCTGTTTTTTTGTTTTGTTTTGTTTTTAAAGATTTTATTCATTCACTTGACAGACATCACAAGCAGGCAGGGGGCGGGGGAGCAGGCTCCCCGCTGAGCAGAGAGCCTGATGCGGGGCTGGATCCCAGGACCCTGGGATCATGACCTAGCTGAAGGCAGAGACCCAACCCACTGAGCCACCCAGGTGCCCCAGCCCTGTGTTTTTTTTTTTTTTTTTTAAGATTTTATTTATTCATTTCACAGAGATGACAAGTAGGCAGAGAGGCAGGCAGAGACAGAGGAGGAAGCAGGCTCCCTGCCGAGCAGAGAGCCCGATGCGGGGCTCGATCCCAGGACCCTGGGATCAGGACCCGAGCCGAAGGCAGAGGCTTTAACCCACTGAGCCACCCACGTGCCCCCAGCCCTGTTTTTGATTCACACAGAGTCAGATGTTTCATGAGAAGGGATCTTTTTTCTTTTTTTAACTTTTTTTTTTAAGATTTCATTTATTTATTAGAGAGAGAGAGAGAGAGTGAGCACAGGCAGACAGAGTGGTAGGCAGAGGCAGAGGGAGAAGCAGGCTCCCTGCCGAGCAAGGAGCCCGATGTGGGACTCAATCCTGAGCCAAAGGCAGAGGCTTAACCCACTGACCCCTTATGAAAGGGGATCTTAAAGGTTGTTCTGGTCAACCACTTACTAAACACTAGCTTCCTATTAAGTGGTCCCTCAGCCTATTCTTATAGTGACTTACTCACAGCCACTTCTAGAAGTGAGTGCATTTTGTATTTGAACACCTGTGATTTCAGTTTTCTCCATATGTTAATAGTTTCTCTGTAGCTTTTTTTAAAACTTGAACCTACCTGTTTCTTACCCTTCCTCCTGATAGCTTTTCTATTATTTTAAAGATTTATTTGATGTATCAGAGACTACCAGTGCATTAAACTAGATCCAGACTAACTTTTTTTTTTTAAGGTTTTATTTATTTATTTGACATATAGAGATCAGAAGTAGGCAGAGAGGCAGGCAGAGAGAGGAAGCAGGCTCCCCGCTGAGCAGAGAGTCCAATGTGGGGCTCCATCCCAGGACCCTGGGATCATGACCTGAGCTGAAGGCAGAGGCTTTAACCCACTGAGCCACCCAGGCGCCCCCAGACTAACATTTTTTTATGTGTAGGATCTGGAATAAAGCTTTTGCTTTACTTCTTATGGGTTTTGATTAGGAAGATTATTATGCACTGGTATTTTGGATTCAGAGTTGCACGTGTCTGCTCAAGAAAGTTACATAAGGTGGAATACTACAGCAGCACAGAGAAGGCAAAGGCAGATCTGTTTATTCATACCCTCATTGTAGACATTGCAAGGTTTTGTAGTAACAAGTGAATATACCTATTCATTTTAATGTTACTGTATTATTAATCATGTTCTATACATTTATTCTGATTCTGCATTTATAAAAATAAAGGCAGATGCAAGACAGTGTTAGCTAGATAGCTCTGAATAAAAGGTTTACTACTCCCTTTTTTAAGCATCTGGGTCTGTTTAAGTGAAGAATATCCTGAAATTGCAATGCAAACTTAACTTTATAATCAGGATTTTCTTCATTCTATGTTACCAACGCAAAATACCGAAGTAAGTTGCCAGCTGAGGTCAATAGGAGTGAACTCTCCTCCATAACCTTTGCTTTAAAAAAAAAAATTGTAAACAACCTCAGTATTCTAAGACTGTTGATAAGACTTTCTTTAGGATTTTAAAAAATTGTTTGACTATGCATGTATTTTCTTGGCTTAAATTCAAAAAGTACAAAAGATAAAAAAATCTCCTACTTTAATATCTACACCACTTGGTTTATTCCCACAGAGGCAATAACTATTATTAATATCTTTATTTTTAATACTTTTCTCTTAAAAGTAGAACCTCCACCCTTCTAACTTGATTTTAGCCTCCTTTTGAGACTCTAAATATCATATAGGATTATTTTATGAATTTCTGAGGCTGATGAAGGTTTTTTTTTTCTGTCTACAAAGTTCTGTTAATTTTAGGAATAGAAAAGCACTGTGTGGGACGCCTGGGTGGCTCAGTTGGTTAAGCGGCTGCCTTCGGCTCAGGTCATAATCCCAGCATCCTGGGATCAAGTCCCGCATCGGGCTCCTTGCTCGGCAGGGAGCCTGCTTCTCCCTCTGCCTCTGCCTGCCTCTCCATCTGCCTGTGCTCGCTCTCTCTCTAACAAATAAATAAAATCTTAAAAAAAAAAAAAAAGCACTGTGTATTTTATGACATCCTTTATAATAATCACTCTGGAATATTTAGATCTGCAAAAACCTGTGAAAACAGAAACAGTGGTCAGGGTAAAAGCTCATCTCCTACGCATCTTTTCTGGTAGTAGAAAGAACTAGGAGGATATGCTTTCCCCCTGATTATTCACTTTTTCCATCCTGAACTATTAGAACAGATCCACATTCTTTTATTAATTTTTTTTTTGAAGGAGTGTGTGTGTGTGCGCACGTGTGCGCGCGTGTGCGCATGTGTGATCTGTATAACTATCCAGCTAGCCAGGCCTCTTGTGTTCACTTCTTTGCATTCTGATTCAGCTGTACTTTTGAGGAAGATTAGTGTATGAATATGAGTACGCATATAAAATGTTCAACTTCCTACAATTGTAGAGTATTTTTATTGATTGTATAGTCATTTAGTGAATGGATTTGATCAATTTAATATTTATTAAAATGAAGCCAATGTTTATTAAAAGCCAGTGTTTATTAAAATGAAGCCAAAGATTAGATATCTTTTCCCCAGCTCACTTGTTTGTGTGTCAAAGCTCGATAGTTCCAACATATGCTAACAAATCTTTTTTTTTTTTTAAGATTTTATTTATTTATTTGACAGAGAGAGTACAAGTAGGCAGAGCAGCAGAGGAAGAGGGAGAAGCAGACTCCTCGCTGAGCAGGGAGCCCGATTCGGGGCTCGATCCCAGAACCCTGGGATCATGACCCGAGTCGAAGGCAGCTGCTCAACCAACTGAGCCACCCAGGCGGCCCTGCTAACAAATCTTTGAAGAGACATTTAAAAAGTAGTCTCTCTAGGTCTGACTGACTCCTAGGGAGGCTACCAGTGCTCTCGCTACTCCATGGTTCCTAACTGGGAGAGGGCTGCCTAAAATTGTTTTTAAGAAGGGATTATTACGGGGGCACCTGTGTGGCTCAGTTGGTTAAGTGTTGTACTCTTGATTTTGGCTCAGGTCATGTGAGATGGAGCCCAGTGCTGAGTATGAAGCCTGCTTAGGATTCTGTCTCTCCTTCTCCCTCTGCCCTTGCCCTCTCTGTCTCTCTTAAAAAAAAAAAAAAGGATTAGCACCACGAACTACCCAATTCTGTAGTGTGACATAAACCATATAGATGAAATTGTTTTTCCAAATTACTGTATTATGATAAAAATTGAAGAATCACTGTTAGAGTTATGATAAGGTTGTGCATGCAGCCATAAGGAAAAAGTTCACCTAGTCTGGGACTGGATCTTCCGTTTCTTGCTACTATGTCTTTTAAGGTCATTTGCTCAGTTAAAATGCCTTCAGAACCCTAGGATATTTGGGAGTGGGAGCAGTTTTTCTACTGGGTGCTGAGAACGGATTTTTCACGAATGCCTAGATGTTTCTCGACTGCTAAAGGCCTCAACATGTACATTTAAAAAAAAATTTTTTTTTAAAGATTTTATTTATTTATTAGTTAGAGAGAGAGATCGAGCACAGGCAGACAGAGAGGCAGGCAGAGGCAGAGGGAGAAGCAGGCTCCCTGCCGAGCAAGGAGCCCGATGTGGGACTCGATCCCAGGACGCTGGGATCATGACCTGAGCCGAAGGCAGCCGCCCAACCAACTGAGCCACCCAGGCGTCCCAACATGTACATTTTTTAAAAAAGGTTTTTATTTATTTGGTCGTGGTGGGGGAGGACACAGAGAGGGAGAGAGAGGGAGAAGCAGACTCCCTGCTGAGCAGAGAGCCTGATGTGGGACTCAGTCCCAGAACTCTGGGATCATGACCTGAGCTAAAGGCAGATGCTTAAACTACTGAGCCACCCAGGTGCCCTCCTCACATGTACTTTAAGAAAATTTTTTTTGGTTAAGTTTCTTTTAATTTCAGTAGAGTTAACATACAGTGTTATATTACTTTTAGGTATACAGGATAATGATTCAACAATTTATACAGTACTCAGTGCTCATCATAAGTGTACTCTTTAACCCCTTCACCTATTTTTTTTAAAGATTTTATTTATTTGACAAAGGGAGAGAGATCACAAGTAGGCAGACAGGCAAGCAGAGAGAGGGGGGGAAGCAGGCTCCCCGCTGAGCAGAATGCCTGATGTGGGGCTCAATCCCAGGACCCTAAGATTATGCCCTGAGCCGAAGGCAAAGGCTCAACCCAATGAGCCATCCAGGTGCCCCAGCCCCCTCACTTATTTTACCCAGTCCTCTACCCACCTGCTTTCTGGAGCTATCAGTTTGCTCTCTGTAGTTAAGAGTCTCTTCCTTTCCTCTTTTTTTCCTTTGCTTTTCCTTTTTTGTTTTGTTTCCTAAATTCCACACATGAGTGAAATCGTATGGTATTTGTCTTTCTCTGACTGGCTATTTCACTTAGCATAATACTCTTTAGCTTCATCCATGTTGCAGATGGCAAGAGTGCGTCTTTTTTATGGCTGAATGATATGCGCACGGGCGGGTGTGTATGGCAGCTTCTTTATCCTTTCAGTGGACACTTGGTCTGTTTCCATAATTGGCTATTGTAAATAATGCTGCGATAAACATTGGGGTGCATGTATCCCTTTGAGTGAGTGTTTTTGTATTTTGGGGGTATATATCCAGCAGTATGACTACTGGATCGCAAGGTAGTTCTATTTTTAACTTTTTGAGGAAATTCCGTAGTGTTTTCCAGAGCGGCTACACTAGTTTGCACTCCGCCAGTAGTGCCCGAGGGTTTCTATTTCTCCACTCTTCTCCAGCACCTGTTATTTCTTGTGTTTTTGATTTTAGCCACTCTGATAGGTGTGAGGTGATATGTTACTGTATTTTGATATGTATTTCCCTGATGATGAGTGATGTTGGGCATCTTTTGTGTGTCTATTGGCCATCTGTATTTCTTCCTTGGAGAAATGTCTGTTCGTGTCTTCTGCCCATTTTTAATAGGATTATTTAGTTTTGGGGTGTTGGCTTATACAAGTTCTGTATATATTTTGGATACGAATCTTTCATAGGATATGTCGTTTGCTGATATCTTCCCCCATTCTGTAGGTTATCTTTCAGTTTTGTTGTTTCCTTTGCTGTACAGCAGCTTTCTGTTTTGATGTAGTCCCAGTAGTTCAATTTTACTTTTGTTTCTCTTGCCTCAGGAGACACATCTAGAAAAAAGTTGCTATGTGCAGTTTCAGAGAAATTACTGCCTATGTTTCTTTTCTAGGATTTTTATGGTTTCAGGTCTCACATTTAGGTCTTTAATCCATTTTAAATTTATCTTTGTTGTGTATGGTGTTAAGCCAGTGGTCATTATTTTGCATGTAGCCATCCAGTCTCCCAACCCCATTTGTTAAAGAGGCTGTCTTTTTCTCATTGCATATTCTCTGAGGCTAATGGGATCTTAAACATAATACTTCACTTTAATTGGAAACGTTAAATAAGTTGAGTACTTAATTTTTTGCCGACTAATATTTCTTTAGCTGCTATGCTACGCTGGGTGAATACAAATACTGGACAACTGTTTAAAAAGGCATGTAGTACAGTGATATGTACAACATGTTCTGGCATACAAGGTCAGAGAAGGAATGTTTAATGGTTTTCTGGGAGGACTGACAATTCCTGTGGAAATGGGTCTCAAGCTAGGTTTTGAAAAATGAATAATCATAGCTCACTAGGCAGGTGGGATAGGAGAAGCCATCCAGCCAGATGAAGAGAAGGAATAGAATGTACAAAGGTAGAAGCTGTTAGTGGTCTGGTATGGGAAGTAGTGTGATAGGAGCTGAAGCTAGACAGATAGGCAGTTTATGAACGGTTTTAACGTGGTACTAAATGAGATGCACTTATCCCCTAGGACCTAGTGAAACAAATTAATGTGGAATTAGTGTTCAGAAAGACCACTTTGATGGCTCTATGGGGAATAAATGAGAATAGGATGAAATTAGGAAGCAAGGAGAGTAGCAAGAAGTCTCCTAAAATAATTGGAGCAAGAAATATTTGATGAGGTTAACAAGGCTGGAATAGAGAGAAGGGAGAGGCATTCAGGCAGTTAGGTAGAATCAGTGAGAATTGGTGAATTTTATTAACAGACAAAACAACTTAGTGGTTAAGTCTTTGGCATCATATTAAATATGAACTAAATTCAGGTCCAGCTTTGCTTTTTATCAATTTTATGACTTTGTGTCAGTTATTTAATTCTCTTATTAATAAATTCTCTCCTCATCTGTAAAATGAGTAGTTGGAAAATAGTTTAGTTGAAACTTTAAGCAGCCCTCATTTAACTGACTTCCAGATTAATTGTTCTTCTCCATTCCCTCAGTAAAACAGATTTATTTGATGTCTATGGCAAGCCCTCAGCTTGTTGACTTTCCTAGATAAGCAGAAGTAGGTAACAAAAGTAACCAGTCTCAGTAGGCCTCATACTTTATGATGCCCCCCCTTTTTTCTAAAAGATTTTATTTATTTAGAGAGAGTGCTTGTACAAGTAGGGGGAGAGGCAGAGAGAGAGAATCTCTAGCAGACTGCCCTGAAGGCAGAGCACAACATGGGGCTCAACTACACGACCCTGAGATAATGACCTGAGCCCAAGTCAAGAGTTGGTTGCTTAACTGACTGAGCCACCCAGGCATCCCTGGGTTACTTTTATGAAATGTCCCAAATAGGTAAATCCACAGAGGCAAAAAGAGTTTGTCAGAAACTGAGTGGGGAAAGGGAGAATGGGGAGTGGCTGCTAATGGGTATAAGGTTTCTTTTGGCACTGATGAAATGTTCTAAAATTAATGGTTGACAGAACTGTGTGTCACAACACTGAATATAATCAAAACTACTGAATTACATACTTTGAAAGTGAATTTCATGGTATGTGAATTATATTTGACTAAGTTATCATAGAAAATACTAATATATACATTCTACATTCACATTCTTGCAGCTGTCTGATAATGTCATTTTCTTCTTCCAGTTTAGGATTCCATCCAGGATCATGCATTCATTACATTTGATTATATGTCTAATTACCTGCTCATGTTTTTTTTTTTTTTTAATTTTTTTTTAAGAGTTTATTTGTTAGAGAGAGAGAGAGAGAGAGAGAGTGAGCACAGGCAGACAGAGTGGCAGGCAGAGGGAGAAGCAGGCTCCCTGCCGAGCAAGGAGCCCAATGTGGGACTCGATCCCAGGACGCTGGGATCATGACCTGAGCCGAAGGCAGCCGCTTAACCAACTGAGCCACCCAGGCGTCCCCTTGCTCATGTTTTTTTTTTTTTTTTTAAAGATTTTATCTATTTACTTGACAGACAGAGATCACAAGTAGGCAGAGAGAGAGAGAGGAGGAAGCAGGCTGTCCGCAGAGCAGAGAGCCTGATGTGGGGCTCGATCCCAGGACCCTGACCTGAGCCGAAGGCAGAGGCTTTAACCCACTGAGCCACCCAGGTGCCCATTAAGATGTTACAATAAGAAATGAATAAATGGTTAGATCCCTTGGAAAAGAAAGGGGAAATGTTTTTCCTCAGTCTTTTTTTTTTTTTTTTAAGATTTTAAAAATTTATTCATTTAACAGAGAGACAGCGAGAGAGGGAACACAAGCAGGGGGAGTGGGAGAGGGAGAAGCAGGCCTCCCACTGAGCGGGAGCCCTATGCAGGGCTCCTTCTCAGGACCCTGGGATCATAGCCTGAATCGAAAACAGAAGCTTAAGGACTGAGCCACCCAGGTGCCCCTTTCCTCAGTCTTTCTTAAATGTGGAGAAGGAATCTACATTATCTTAGATGCATGCAAAATAAAATGTTTGATTAAATTAAGATGACTTTTACACAGACCTAAGCTTTTAATGAAGCTTAAGCAAGCTAGCATTTGGAGATATTAAGGTGTTTTAAAAATAACTCAGAAATTTCTTGAAATGTGAATACTTGTTTGAATGGATTTGAAATAACAGGAGGGACTCTAAGTAGATTATTTAAAGATACTGTTGGTAATTTTGTATATGTTTTACTGTATCTTGGTAATTGGCCTAAATGACACTAATATATTCTTTTAAGCCCCCAAAGTTAACTAGATGTGGTGCTGGCAACCATTTTTACATAGATAGATAGGGAAATGTAGAAAGGTAAAATATTGAAATACTACTTTTACTTTGTGATTCCAAGTATACTTGAATCACATAGACCCTAGTATTATAGAAGTTTTCTGCGTGTAGTAATTGCCTTATTAATTTTGTCATAGAAAGTCTTGGGATGTGAAAAATAATTTTGTATTAAAGAGTAACTACCTCTGAAGAAACTGTGTGGCATGGTTACAGAAATGTTTGTTCTGTAACTGTTGATGGTATTAAAAATACTGATTAGTTTGCCTATTGCAGTGGTACTATTTCTACTTGAAAGAAGGGAATGATACGGAAATCAAAAATAGTTTACTTGGGTATGTGTATGGGAGGATTGTAGGCTTAAAGTTCAGATATTTTGCTTATAGAATATAGGTAGACATGTTCTCTTCTGGTTTCCCCTTCCCTTTATATACCTTGGTTTTAATTTTTATCAAGTCTGTCTGTCTGGCCTTTGCCGCTGTGGCCCATTGATCTGTCCATCTGTCTGTTACAGTGCATATTGGGTACTTCCAGAAGTATGAATTCAGTGATGCAAAGGACAGGCGGGCTGCAGCAGCAAAGGTAGGACAGAATCATTCCAAAGACAAGTCATTAAAGGACCATTAAACACTCATATGTGCAAGCACATTTTGGTAGCAAGTACCTCATTATTTAAGGGCATACCGTTTATCCTGTAAATCTTGATGACAAGCCTGTTTTGACATGACAAACTTGATATAGCTCCTTATAAAAGGCACAGTTGTATTATTATTTTTTAAACCAGAAGCTTTGGCACTTAGGCAACAAAGTAAATTGGTGTATGCCACTATCTTTAAAAAAAAAAAAAGTGGTGAATAATAGAAGAAATGGTTAAATGGAGGGTGTTAATATTATTTGCTTGATTCATGGACCTGGTTGATTTGCAGAAACTATGCTGACAGAGGACCCGTTTGTAAAACTGTGGGAGAAAAAGGAGGAAAGCTAGATTGATATTGCCATGTATGTATATTTTCTATGTCTGAATCCAGAATATTTTGATGGAAATAATCTAAATTTTCCAGATTGTTTAACTTCTTTGAGGAAGTTTAAGGATTTCCATTTAAGTATTTGTACCATTTGCTTAGATAGTTGCTTAGATTTTGTAATTGCAAAATGATAGCAGTTATAATACCAATACTTGGCTTCTTTTCTTTTTAAAATGCTGTGTTAGAATGAGAGAGCAACAGCATTTTTTATACTGAATTCTAAGACTAAATCAGAGGCAAGCTTTAAGAACTCAGGCAATACAATGCAAATGTTTGAAGAAAAAGAAATGGAAAGCTTACATGTAAGGTGAAGTATGAGATTGCTTATTTATATTATTCTAGTATTGGCTGACAAAGTGAGATTCTAGGGATAGCTGAATGATACAGATATTTGCGTCATTTGTTGATGTGCTTCTGAAAGGAAGGGGCTATGTTTTTCTAAATAGGTTAATATGGTGCTTTATTTATTTATTTATTTATTTATTTGACAGACAGAGATCACAATTAGGCAGAGAGGCAGGCAGGGAAAGAGGAAGGGAAGCAGGCTCTCCGTTGAGCAGAGAGCCCGATGCGGGGCTCGATACCAGGACCCTGGGATCATGACCCCAGCCTAAGGCAGAGGCTTTAACCCACTGAGCCACCCAGGTGCCCCAGGTTGATGTCTTTTTGAAAAGGGTTTCTTACTAAGGGTGTGAAGATGGGAGCTGTTAACTGGATCTATCATTGCTCGGATTTGATTTTTTTAAAAAAATAATGTTCTTATGTCAATGAATGTCAGTCTACAATTGAAATATTTTAGAAGAAAAATAAATGGGTTATATTGGTACTCTTTTCCGCTTCCTGCTCCAGTCAGTTTATTCTGCAAGTCGCTATTTTTTTCCCTTCAGTATTACTGTGGACTTAAAAATTGTTTGTACAGTATTTTCTGATATGAACATATCAGTTTGGCATTTTTTTTCTCTCTGTATTGTGTGTCTCCTTCCTATTGTTCCCTTCCTTTTCCTTTCTTGACCTAACCTAATCTTGGAAGTGGGCTTGCTGGACTTTGGGTACAGACATTTACAGTTTTTATAAATAAGATGGAATGTTTTCAAGGGTTATTGAGTTTATGAACTGTCATTTTCTTTGCACTTTTGCTAACACTATTAAGACTCTTAAAATTTTCATTAGCCTGATAAAATATTGCTTGGTTTAATCGAACATTTCTCTAAACTGTCTTTTCATATCTTTACACCTTTTCTTAATGAGTTCTTAATGTATGATTATTACTGTACCTCTTTTCTCCAATTTGTTAATTTGTTTTAAACATGTATGTGGTAAGAAAAAGTTATTATCATCTCCGAATGATTACATTTATAACTTTAGTATACCTCTTTCTTTTCCATTACCTTTTGACATTTTCCTCTTCCTTTCTTCTCTCACCTTTATAGGTGGCACAGAGTGGGTTATCATTTTTATGTTTTCAAAGTCCTGTTGGTTTGTGATCATAGCCAAGTATTAATTTGCTCATAGCTTGATTTTCTTTTGAAGTGATGCTATTGAACAATGTTCATTGTCATATGATAATTCAAGTAGTATATTAGGATTATTACTTTTTTTTTTTTTTTTTAAACAGGCTTAATGCCAAGACTTGTGTCCTTCTAAAGCTTTGGGAAATGAATTTATAATACGGCTTTGGTAGTTTTCTTCTCTCTCCTGTCTGGAATTCCTGTTATGATTGTTAAAAACAATTGGGGCGCCTGGGTGGCTCAGTTGGTTGAGCAGCTGCCTTCAGCTCAGGTCATGATCCTGGAGTCCCGGGATCGAGTCCCACATCGGGCTCCCAGCTCCACGGGGAGTCTGCTTCTCCCTCTGACCTTCTAGCTTCTCATGTTCTCTCTCACTGTCTCTCTCTCAAATAAATAAATAAGTAAATAAATCTTTAAAAAAAAAAAAACAACAATGGGTAGTGACTTAAATAATACCAGAAGAAAGTGGGAAAAGAATTTAAAATGCTTGCCTCAGAGGATTGGATATCATTAGTAACTGAGATGTGGCAGAGAGGATTGTTAAACCTTGAGGTTATAATTAACTTCTAAAACTGTGCACATACACTAAATTAAAAAATATTTAAACAGGGTGCCTGGGTGGCTCATTGGTTAAGCGTTTGCCTTCGTCTTAGATGGTGATGTTAGGGTCTTGGGATTGAGTCCCAATGTCTGGCTTCCTGCTCATTGCAGGGTCTGCTTATTCCTTCCCTTCTGACCCTCCTTCTGCTCATGCACACATGCACACTCTCTCAAATAAATAAAGTCTTTTTAAAAATGTTTAAATGTTTAAACCATCATTTTTCATCAGTCAGTTAGTGTTAATGTTCTCTGAACTTTTTGACACAGAAATATGGAACATTTCCTGAATTCTCATGTCATCCTTGCACAGTGCTCGGTGTTGTTTCAGTTTTGTACCTGTGCTGCTGAAGTGAGCACAGAGGATTTCTTTAAAATCCTCTCAGCAAATATATGTAGAAGTGTTCTCAGTCCAGGTATTCATTATAAACCTCACAAAGGGAGGAAGGTTCTAGTTGTATCTGCCACGTGTTTCTTTCTTTCTTTTTTTTAACGTGTTTCTTTTTTATGATTCTTCGTCACTGAGCCTGTGTATTTTGAGAATAATTGGCAGGAGAATGTATTGGAGACATACAGGCATGGCCTGTTACAGCTAGGTTATAAAACTTTATTTAAATGATACAGCAGTATATTTGTGTCTATTTCATGATCATTTGGCTTTATGGCTACTTTCTGAGCTTGAAAGAAATTTACAGTGACTTTTTAATAGAGTCTTTCTGAGATACAAATTAAAACTTCTGTACTCCTTTAAATAAGCACTATGATTTCCAGAGAGTCTCACTTATGTTTTTGTTTTACATATTTTAATATATAGAGTGTAAGTAAGAAATAGTGAATTGCTAATCAGAATCCTACCACTGATCAGTAGGTATTTTGATTTGCTGTGATAAGAAAGGAGGAAGTACTAGTTCAAATACAGTACTGTTAAAATTAGTTATTAAGAAATAGTTGGGGGGCGCCTGGGTGGCTCAGTGGGTTAAAGCCTCTGTCTGTGGCTCAGGTCATGGTCTCAGGGTCCTGGGATCAAGCCCTGAGTCGGGCTCTCTGCTCAGCAGGGAGCCTGCTTCCTCCTCTCTCTCTCTCTGCCTGCCTCTCTGCCTACTTGTGATCTCTCTCTCTGTCAAATCAATAAATAAAATCTTTAAAAAAAAAAAGAAATAGTTGGGAATTTGTATGCATCTATTTTTTTAAAGTGCTTCCAGAAGAAGAGGTAACTATTATACAACACTTAATATTCATTTCACTTTTCAAAAATAATACAATTTGGTATGCCATCTTTAGGTAGTTTGGAGGTGGCTGGTGGTTGTGTTAAGTGAAGTGCAGTACCTTGAGGTCATTCAAATGTTTTGGTTGTGTTTGTGGAATATTTTCAGTGTGTGGCTCAATAGCTATGTATAGAATACTAATACTTTGGGCTTGACAATTGGAACCCAGAGGTGAGCTTAGGTAGGAATAGATAACTAAGAAGATTAAGAAGATTTTTTTTTTAAAGATTTTATTTATTTAATTTTTTTTTTAAAGACTTTATTTATTTATTAGTTAGAGAGAGAGAGAGCACAGGCAGACAGAGAGGCAGGCAGAGGCAGAGGGAGAAGCAGGCTCCCTACCGAGCAAGGAGCCCACGTCCGTGGGACTCGATCCCAGGACGCTGGGATCATGACCTGAGCCGAAGGCAGCCGCCCAACCAACTGAGCCACCCAGGCATCCTGAAGATTTTATTTATTTAGTTGAGAGAGAGAGAGACAGAGCGTGACAGGGGAGAGGTGGGAGGGAGAAGCACTCCCCGCCTGAGCAGGGATCCCGATGTGGGACTCGATCCTGGGACTCCAGGATCATGACCTGAGCTGAAGGCAGTTGCCCAACCAACTGAGCCACCCAGGCACCCTGATAACTAAGAAGATTCTTAAATAATTCTCTAACAGTTCTGAATTACTGCAAAAATAGTTAAGTAATATAAGGTGGTCTGTATAGAATCTTCATTTATATTTAAATTAGCCCCATTACACCAAAGTAATTTGGAATTGGTAGTTACTTGGTTCTTGGCCTTTCCTTTTGGTTCTTGAGCTTTTATTTGAAGGATTTTTTTTTTTCCCCCCTCAAAAGAATATGCAGGGCTTTTTCCTCCTCAGGAGACAGAAACCCAAGAACACATTGCCTTGAGTGGGGGCCTCATGTAATGGTAAATGTTTAAAACTAGGGTTATTTTTGTTGGAGATGACTTGGCTCTTGATCAGTTAGATGGTGAACCATACATTGCTATGTAAAGATGTCAGTTTGTTTTCTGCTGTAAAATAGTTTTATCTATCCTTCATATAAATGGATCCCTTCCATCGTCCATATAAATGGATCCCTTTCATCACATGCCCCTGTTTGGTTTGCAGCTGAATTTTTACAGAATAAATCAAATAATTACACATAGTGATAGTATCCTTTCTTCTTTTTACAGAAACATTTTATTTATTTTATTAAATTCTGATTAAACTCTTGACATTATTCTAGAGGTGAAATTTTGACTCTCCAAATTTGAGATGACATAGAAGGAAGGAATTGCCTTCTTAAAATGCATGTACAAGGGCAAGTCAACAAAGCCAAATTTGAGCTGTTATTGATGGTAGTTCACTAAATGGATTCAGTAACCAGTTTTGGTACATCAGGATTACATTTGTAGTTCAAATGCATACCTTAGCACAATTTCAAGTATCATGGATCTACAGAATTCTATTTGGTCAAAGCTTGTCAGTGTTAAATTTTTCATTTTAATTAATCTCCAAAGATAGTGAGTTAAACTGTGAAATTTTTGCTGAAGTAATCTTCCAAGAAGCATCTCCAGTGGGAAAGACAAGTGGGAAAACGGCTTAACTGACTGAGCCACACAGGCGCCCCTATATTTCAGTTTTTAGTGACCTTTAGTATAAAGTTCTCAACATACTTACATCCCTTTTAAGAGAAGAAAAATTCTGTCTGAATTAGACATGATAATTTCTTAAAGAAATAATGTATTTAATTAAATCTAAGGAGAATTTGGAAATGAAACATTTTATGGTTAGTAAAGCTACTTTCTGTAGCTTGTGTCTGCTTGTCAATTTCATTGTGCATGTACATCACCTCAGGAACTTTTGAAAGTCAGGTTGAAATGATTCAGTAGATGTGGACTAGGACTTAGGATTCAGAATTTCTAACAGACTCAGGTGATTGTGATTTTGTGAACTACAGTTTTAAAAAGCAAGCAACCTTGAACTGTTTACAGTTGATTGTTATAGAAGTAGTACTCTAAATTTCTATTCATATCATCATAAAGTAGAAAAAAAAACACATTTTTCCACCCCATTCCCAGACCAGTCCCCAGGGATGGTAACTCCAGAACAGCTTTAATATAAATACTTCTAAACATTTTATTACATGTTGAGTATATCATAGAACATTACCACAGGTGCCAGGGTGGCTCAGTCTGTTAAGCATCTGCCTTCTACTCAGTCATGATCTCAGAGTCCTGGGATGGAGACCCACATCGGGCTCCCTGCTCAGTGGGGAGTCTGCTTCTCTCTCTCCCTCTGCTCCTCCCTTCCACTCATATTTCTCTCTCAAATAACTAAAATCTTTTTTTTTTCTTTAAAGATTTTTAAAATTTATTTGACAGAGAGCAACACAGCAAGAGAGGGAACCCAAGCAGAGGGTGTGAGAGAGGGAGAAGTAGGCTTCCCCAAGCAGGGAGCCCGACACAGGACTCAATCTCAAGACTCTGGGGCCACAACCCAAGCCGAAGGCAGACACCCAATAACTGAGCCACCCAGCTGCCCCTCAAATAAATAAAATCTTCAACAACAACAAAATGAACTTTACTTTCTTTTTGTAATTGGAAAATGGAATATTGTACGTTGCTCAGTAACTTTTTTTCACTCTGATTTCTCATGGATATCCTTCCATGTCAGTGCAAACAGATATTTTTTCTGTGTGTGTTTTTTTTTTAACTTATTTATTTGACAGAGAGAGATCACAAGTAGGCAGAGAGGCAGGTAGAGAGAGAGGAGGAAGCAGGCTCCCTGCCGACCAGAGAGCCCGATGTAGGGCTCGATCCCAGGACCCCAAGATCATCACCTGAGCCTAAGGCAGAGGCTTAACCCACTGAGCCACCCAGGTGCCCCTGGTTTTTTTTTTATTGCATACTATTCTAAGTATGGATATGGCATAATTTATAGGCGGTTTGCCTTTGGAAAAATGTGGGTTATCTTTACTTTATTGCTTTTCCAAATAATGTGCGTGTAAAATTTCTTATTCTTCCCCTTCTATACTTAACCTGTCTTTAAAAAGTATTTTATTTATTTGACAGAAAGCACAAGCAGGGGGAGTGCAGGGGGAGAGGCAGGGAGAGATGGAGCCTGATGCCAGGTAGGACCCTGTGATTGTGACCTGAGCCAAAGGCAGATGCCAAACTGACTGAGCCACCCAGGTGGCCCCCTTCTACACATACATATTTCTGCAGCGTAAGTTTCTGGAAGTGGAATCTTTAGATCCTGTCTTAGGTCATGTGCATTTTTAATTTTGATCCATTCTGCCAAACTAATCTCAGAAGTTGCACTTCATTAACATGAAATATTTCCCTTCCTTTGTCCCTGGATATTGTAAACTTTTAAGATCTTAGCCATTGTGGCAGATTAAAAACACTTGTTGTAATTAAGGAAATTGGATATTTTCTTGTTTTTCAGTCAATTGTATTCCTAGAATTCATAAACCATCCATTTGTGTTGGATTGTTTTTTATAGACTTATATGTTTGCTTATTTACTATTTATTATAGGTGTTGCAAATACTTCTTTCTATACAGAAGTTTTTATATTTTATGGCTTTTGGGTTTCTGATATTAAGGCATTATTAAGCAAGTGTCTATAAAATTTGGTGAATTATTAGCAGCTCTGGAGGAGCTTGTAGATTAAACTAGATGGAAAACCAACTATAAAAATGAGGCCATTCTTATCTTACGAAATGAAATCTTGCCATTTGGGATGACGTGGATGGAACTAGAGGGTATTATGCTTAAGTCAGTCGTGGAAAGACAACTATCATATGATCTCCCTGGTATGAGGAAGGGGAGATGCAACGTGGGAGGGTTTGGGAGTAGGAAAAGAATAAATGAAACAAGCTGGACTCAGGAGGGAGACAAACCATAAGAGAATCTTTTTTTTTTTTTCAGATTTTATTTATTTGGCAGAGATCACAAGTAGGCAGAGAGGCAGGCAGAGAGAGAGGAAGGGACGCAGGCTCCCTGTTGAGCCTAATATGGGGCTCTATCCCTGGACTCTGGGATCATGACCTGAGCCAAAGGCAGAGGCTTTAACTCACTAAGCCACCCAGGTGCCCCGAGACTCTTAATCTCACAAAACAAACTGAGGGTTGCCAGGGAGAGGGTGGTGGGGTTATGGACATTGGGGAGGGTATGTGCTTTGATGAGTGCTGTGAAGTGTGTAAACCTGGCGATTCACAGACCTGTACCCCTGGGGCTAATAATACATTATATGTTAATAAAAAAATTTAAAAACATTTTTTAAATGAGGCCATTCTTTTTTTTTTTTAAGTTTTTATTTAATTTCCAGTAGAGTTAACATACAGTGTTACATTAGTTTTAGGTGTACAGTGTACTGATTTAGTACTTACATACATCACCTCGTGCTCATCACAATGAGTGCCCTCCTTAATCCCCAACACCCATGTCACCCGTCTTCCCGCCCCCTCCCCACTGAAAACCATCAGTTTGTTCTCCATAGTTAAGAGTCTTGCTCTTGGTTTGCCTCTCTCCCTTTTTATTTCTTTTGCTTGTTTGTTTTGTTTCTTAAATTCCACATAGGAGTGAAGTCATACAGTATTTGTCTTTTTCTGACTTATTTTGCTTAGCATAGTACTATCTAGCTTCATTCATGTCATTGCAAATGGCAAGATTTCATTCTTTTTTTATGAGCCCATTTTTTGGTAAGAAATTTGTCAAACTGAGTGTTCAGATGGAATGTATAACCTGTTTAATTCCATTGCAGATCAAATTCTGAGATAAATGAAAAGCTAGGCTCTGAGGCCTTTCTGTGTATGCTCATTGGGTTAAAAAGTGGTTTTTTGCTGTTTCATCATAGACTACTCTTTTATGAAACCTATTCATTTAATATTGAGCTTTCTCCTAAAATAAGAAAGTTGTGTATTGAGACCTTTCAAAAAATAGTTGCTTCCCCACAATACTAATTGTAAGAGTGTCATTCAATAACTTGGTTAATTCTACCAGGAGATCCTGTCACATTCTTTTATATTTATTTATATGTATATATTTTTATATATATATATGTATATGTATATATGTATATGTATATTTATTTTTGTCACACTCTTTTAAATGTGGGCATCTGTATACATGTGTATACATGTGTATACATGTGTATACATGTGAATACATACATCTAGATATGTAGTTCTTCACTTTGGCTATGTAATGGAATTGCCAGGAAGCTTTCAAAAAACTGGTAATGCCCAGGTTCTTTCCTCACTTTATCCTCTGATGTATTTAGTGTAGGGTGTGGCCTCCACATTGGGTTTTTTAAAGTTCCTCATATGATTCTAATGTGCTATCAAAGTTGAGAACTGCTTGATCAAAGAATGGAGGATGATAGTGCATTGATATTAAGGCATCAGCTGGGAGAGTTGGCATATTCATACCCACTTTCTTTTTTCTTTTTCTTTTTTTTAAATATTTTATTTATTTATTTGGCAGAGAGATCACAAGTAAGCAAAGAGGTAGGCAGAAAGAGAGGGGTAAGCAGGTTCCCCACTGAGCAGAGAACCCGATGTGGGGCTTGATCCCAGGACCCTGGGATCACAACCTGAGCCAAAGGCAGAGGCTTAACCCACTGAGCCACCCAGGTGCCCCTTCACACCCACTTTTTACAACAGAACTTTGTAGATACTTTAAAACCATATACTGCCGCTATAACCTTAGAATGTAGTTTTCTTCCAATTACTACAGTATTACACTGTTAGGTCATGACGAGTCTGCTTGAGATTCTCTTTCTCCCTCTGCCTCTACCCTTCCCCCCCAACCCCTGCACGTGTGTACTCTGTCCAAAATAAATACATCTTTAAAATAAAACGGGGGATGCCTGGGTGGCTCGGTTGGTTAGGCGGCTGCCTTCGGCTCAGGTCATGATCCCAGCGTCCTGGGATCGAGTCCCACATTGGGCTCCTTGCTAGGCGGTGAGCCTGCTTCTCCCTCTGCCTCTGCCTGCCACTCTGTCTGCCTGTGCTTGCTCCTGCGCTCTCTCTCTATCTGACAAATTAAAAAAAAAAAAAATCTAAAATAAAACAGGGGCCCCTGCGTGGCTCAGTGGATTAAGCCTCTGCCTTCTGCCAGTTCATGATCCCAGGGTCCTGGGATCAGGGCCTGCACTGGGCTCTCTGCTCAGCAGGGAGCCTGCTTCCCTCTCTCTCTCTATCTACTTGTGATCTCTCTCTCTCTCTCTCTCTCTCTGTCAGATAAATAAATAAATAAATAATCTTTTAAAAAAAAAGTTGGCTTTCTAAAAAAACAAAAAACAAAACAAAACAAAAAAACCCCTTTCAATCAGAATTGTTATGACGAAGTTTAAATACTGGTATTTTTCAAGTTCCTCAGGAGATTTTAATATGTAGCCCAGACCATAGTTTTAGAGTTTACCACTAGAGAATATGTGAGATTTCAGATTGTTTTATTGCCCTAAAAGTTAAATGCTGCTGCTAGTACTAATTTTCTAACTATGTTGATTTTGCTTTTTAACTTTTTATATCTTTTTGTTTGTATCTTTAAAAAATGAGAACCGCCAATAAAAGTAGGATGAAAAGTTATTTCCACCAAGAGCTTGAATTGACTTCTACTCAGCTAATCGGAATTTTGGTAGCATGCATAGGTGATATCTCTTTTGATCAGGCCCTAGCCTAAAGCAGTTAAATCAGAATCTTTAAGGGTGGTGTTACAATATAAATTTTTAGAAAATTTTCCTACTATCCAGGTCCTATTAATCTTATTTCATCATGGGTCAAATGACTTAATCTTTCTAACTTCATCTGTAAAATGTGAATAATGCCTACCTTGTATAAAGTGTTGCTGTGAAGATTAAATGAAATAAGATTTGTATAGAGTGCCTGGCACTGAATAATTTCGTGTCTGTTCCTTCTATTCAGCATCGTTCTTTTGACACTTAACTGTACTTTAAATAGAACTCCATTATAGATGCTCCAGTGTAGGTTAAATTACTTTTATAACTTAATGTTTTAAATTTATATATTAATTTCTATGAAATTTATACTTTTGGGTGTACAGTTTCATGAATTTTGACCAGGGCCTGGTGTTCTCTATTTGCTACCACAATCAACATACAGAACAGTTCCATAATGGCTGCCTATGAAATTCTTCCTGCTGCTCCATTTGTTTAAACCCTCCCCTGGCAACCAGGGATTTCTACACCATTCCTGTGGTTTTGTTTGGAATTTTACAATATGTAGCCTATTCAATCTGGCTTCTTTTACTTAGAATTTGCATTTGAGATTCATTCATATTGTATATATCAATAGTTCTTTATTTTGCTGAATAGTATTCCATTGTGGATGTACCAGTTTATTTTTTTTCATTCCTTTTTAAAAATTAAAAAAAAATTTTATTAACATATAATGTATCATTAGCCCAGGGGTACAGGTCTGTGAATTGCCAGTTTTACACTTCACAGCACTCACCATAGCACATACCTTCCCCAATGTCCATAAGCCAACCACCCCCCCCCCCCGCAGCCCTCAGTTTGTATTGTGAGATTAAGAGTCTTTTATGGTTTGTCTCCTGCTCAATCCCATCTTGTTCCATTTATTCCTTTCCTACTCCCCAAACCCCCTACGTTGCCTCTCAACTTCCTCATATCAGGGAGATCATATGATAATTGTCTTTCTCAGAATGACTTATTTCACTAAGCATAATACCCTCTTGTTCCATCCACGTTGTTGCAAATGGCAAGATTTCATTTCTTTTGATGGCTGCATAGTATTCCGTTGTATATATATACCACTTCTTCTTTATTCATTCATCTGTTGATGGACATCTAGGTTCTTTCCATAGTTTGGCTCTTGTGGACATTGCTGCTATAAACGTTTGGGTGCACATGCCCCTTTGGATCACTGCATTTGTATCTTTAGGGTAAATACCCAGTAGTGCAATTGCTGTGTTGTAGGGTAGCTCTGTTTTCAGCTTTTTGAGGAACCTCCATGCTGTTTTCCAGAGTGGCTGCACCAGCTTGCATTCCCACCAACAGTGTAGGAAAGGGTTCCCCTTTCTCCGCATCCTCACCAGCATCTGTCATTCCCTGATTTGTCAATTTTAGCCATTCTGACTGGTGTGAGGTGGTATCTCATTGTGTATCACAGTTTCTTTAACCATTCCCCAGTTGTGGAGTATTTGGGCTGTTTCCAGTTTTTGCCAAGTAGGAATAAAGCTGTTATAAACTTTGTTATATAGATTTTTTTGAGTGAAGTTAAATTTTAGGGTAAACTTCTAATAGTGAGATTTGGGGCCTCTAGCATGTTTAACCTTTTAAGAAGCTGTGAAATTTTTTCCTGTTGGCTGTATTATTATGCATTCCCACCAACAGTGTATGAAAGTACCATTATACCACATATTCTGCAGCACCTGGGTTTGTCTGATAGGTTTCTCTTCCCCCACACACATTCTAGTAGGCTTGTAGTGGTGACATTGTGACTTCAATTTCTGTGTTCAAATAACTAAGAATGTTGAGCATCTTTTCTTGTTCTTTTTCATGCCTCTGTATAGATTTTCTTTGGTGAAGTGTCTGTTCAAAGCTTTTGTCTATTTTTAAAAATGGGTTTTTGTTTTCTGATTAGGTTTCAAGAGATTTTAAAAATGTGTATTCTAGGGGCGCCTGGGTGGCTCAGTGGATTAAGCCGCTGCCTTCGGCTCAGGTCATGATCTCAGGGTCCTGGGATCGAGCCCCATGTCAGGCTCTCTGCTCTGCAGGGAACCTGCTTCCTCCTCTCTCTCTGCCTGCCTCTCTGCCTACTTGTGATCTCTGTCTGTCAAATAAATAAAATCTTTAAAAAAAATGTGTATTCTAAATACAAGTCCTTTGTAAGATATAACTTAAATATATTTTCTCCCAGTCTCTGGCTTTTCTTTCCATTTTCTTTTTCTTTTTAAGATTTTATTTATTTATTTATTTATTTGACAGACAGAGATCACAAGTAGGCAAAGAGGCAGGCAGAGAGTGAGAGGAGGAAGCAGGCTCCCGGCTGAGCAGAGACAACACCTCCCCCCCCCTCACCTGAGCTGCAGGCAGAGGCTTTAACCCACTGAGCCACCCAGGCGCCCCTCTTTCCATTTTCTTAAAGTGTCCTTTTCATTTTGGTGAAGTCCAATTTATCAGTTTTTCTTATGGATATGCTTTTTTCTTCCAAGAACTCTTTGCCGAAATAGAGGCCCCAACGATTTTTCCTCTAGACGTTTTATAGTCTTGTGTTTTACATTTATTTAGGTCTGATCCATTATTAATTTTGTATAAAGTCTAGGTTAAAGGTTAAAGTTGATATTTATTTCTAGGTCTAGGTTAAAGTTGATATATATTTATTTATTTAGATTTTTATTTATTTTTTTATTTTTAAAATTTTTTTAAAGATTTTATTTATTTGACAGAGATCACAAGTAGGCAGAGAAGCAGGTAGAGAGGAGGAAGCAGGCTCCTCGCTGAGCCGAGAGCCCGATGGGGGCTCGAGCCCAGGACCCTGGGATCATGACCTGAGCTGAAGGCAGAGGCTTTAACCCACTGAGCCACCCAGGTGCCCCTAGATTTTATTTTTAATGAGAGCGAGTGAGATAGCAGAGGAAGAGGAGGAAGCAGACTCCGCATCGACCAGGGAGCTTTGTGGGCTCAATTTCAGGACCCTGAGATCATGACCTAAGCCAAAGACAGATGTTTAACTGACTAGCCTCCCAGGTGCCCCAAGGATGATTTTTTTTTTTTAAAGAGGATTTTTTAAAGCAATTTTATTTATTTACTTGAGAAAGAGAGAGAGTGGGAGAGAGCATAAGAAGGGAGAAGCAGACTACCCACGGAGCTGGGAGCCCCATGCGGGACTTGATCCCAGGACTCCGGGAGCATGACCTGAACCGAAGGCAGTTGTTTAACCAATTGAGTCACCCAGGTGCCTGATTTTTTTTTTTTTTTGAATACATAGATGTCTTGATAAATTATTTGACCACTGTTTTTAGAAAAAGCTGTTTTCCTCCCTTTGAATTGTAACACCTTTGTAAAAAAGTCTTTTGCCGTGTTTGTGTTGATCTGTTTCTGGCTTCTGTTCCTTTGGTTGGTATATCTGTCCTTTTGCCAATACTGTAACTTTATAATGTATTTTGAAATCAGGTGTTCTTTTCTTAATAATAACATTTTAATTTATTTGTTTTCCAACTATTTATTTAAATTCCAGTTAGTTAACATAGAGTGTAATGTTAGTTTCTGGTATAGAATCTGGTGATTTATCACTTCCATACAACACCCAGTGCTCATCACAAGTGCACTCCTTAATACCCATCACCCATTTAACCCTTGCCTCTACTACCTCCCCTCCAGCAAACCTCAGTTTGTTCTCTGTAGTTAAAAGTCTGTTTTTGCTTTGCCTCTCTTTCCCCCTAACATGTCCATCTGTGTTTTCATATTTGACATGTGAGTGAGATCATATGATATTAGTCTTTCTCTGACTGCCGTATTTCCTTTTAGTATAATACTTCTTATCCCCATTTAGGTGGTTACAAATGGTAAGATTTTATTCCTTTTTGAGGCTGAGTAATATTCCAGAGTGTGTGTGTGCGTGTGTGCACACGCACGCACACACACACACACATTTTCTTTACCCATTTATCGTTCAGTAGATATTTGGGCTCTTTCCATAATTTGGCTATTGTTAATAATATTGCTCTAAATATCAGGGTGCATGTACCCTTTGAATCGTTATTTTTGTATCTTTTTTTTTTTTAAAGATTTTTTATTTATTTACTTGATAGACAGAGATCACAAGTAGGCAGAGAGGCAGAGAGAGAGAGGAGGAAGCAGGCTGTCCACAGAGCAGAGAGCCCGATGCGGGGCTCGATCCCAGGACCCTGGGATCGTGACCCGAGCCGAAGGCAGTGGCTTTAACCCGCTGAGCCACCCAGGCGCCCCTATTTTTGTATCCTTAAGGTAAATACCTAGAAGTACAATTGTTGGATTGTAGAATAGTTCTAGTTTTAACTTTTTGAGGAGCCTTCACACTGTTTTCCAGAGTGGCTGCACCAGTTTGCTTTCCTACCAACCCAAGAGGATTCCCCTTTTTCTGCATCCTCACCAAATGTTGTTTCCTGTGTTGTTAATTTTAGCCATTCTGACAGTTGTGAGGTGGTATCTCATTGTAGTTTTGATTCGTATTTACCTGATGATGAGTAATATGGAGCATGTTTTCATGTGTCTGTTAGCCATCTGTATATCTCCTTTGGAAAAATATCTATTTGTGTCTTCTGCCCAGTTTTTTTTTTTTAATATTTTATTTATTTATTTGTTAGAGAGCGAGCGAGCACAGGCAGACAGAGTGGCAGGCAGAGGCAGAGGGAGAAGCAGGCTCCCTGCCAACCAAGGAGCCCGATGTACCCTTTGAATCGTTATTTTTGTATCTTTTTTTTTTTTTTAAGATTTTTTATTTATTTACTTGATAGACAGAGATCACAAGTAGGCAGAGAGGCAGAGAGAGAGAGGAGGAAGCAGGCTGTCCACAGAGCAGAGAGCCCGATGCGGGGCTCGATCCCAGGACCCTGGGATCATGACCTGAGCCGAAGGCAGCTGCTTAACCAACTGAGCCACCCAGGCGTCCTTTCTGCCCAGTTTTTAAACTGGATTATTTGTTTTTTGGGTGTTAAGTTTGATATATATATGTGTGTGTATATATATACTCTAATATGTCATTTGCAAATACCTTTTTCCACTCTGTAGGTTGCCTTTTAGCTTTGCTGATTGCTTCCTTTGCTGCGCAGAAGGGGTTTTTTTGTTTTGCTTTTGTTTTTGTTTTTTTAAGAATTTATTTATTAGATATGGAGAGAGAGCACAAGCAGGGGGAGGGGCTGAGGGAGATAGAGGGAGAGAAGCAGGCTCCCTACCTAGCAGGGGGCCCAACGAGATCCCAAGACTCGGACAATGACGTTAGCTCAGGGCAGCCACTCAACCACCTGAGCCACCTAGGTGCTCCAGAAGCTTTTAATCTTGATGAAGTCCCAGTAGTTTATTTTTGCTTTTGTTTCCCTTGCCTCAGGAGACCTATCTAGTAAGAAGTTGCTATGACTGATGTCAAAGAGGTTGCTGCCTGTGTTCTCTAGGATTTTGATGGTTTCCTGTCTCCCATTTAGGTCTTTTACCTATTTTTATTTTATTTTTGTGTATGGTGTAAGAAAGTGGTTCAGTTTCATTCTTCTGCATATTGCTGTCCAGTTTTCCCAACACCATTTTTCAGGGAGACTATGTCTTTTTCCATTGGATATTCTTTACTGCTTTATTGAAGATTAGTTATAGTTGTGGGTCTATTTCTGAGTTCTCTGTTTTGTTCCATTAATCTGTATGTTTGTTTTCATAACAGTACCATACTGTCTTGATCAGTTGATGTTCTTTTCAAAATTATTTTGGTTATTCTAGTTTCCTTGCTATTCCATATAATCTTTACGATCATTTTGTTGATACATACCAAGAAATCGTACTGGGATTTTAATTGGTATTGAATCTGTAGATCAATTTGGGAAGAAATGATATTTTAATTATATTGAGTCTCCCAAACCTATGAAGATAGTGTATCTGCCCATTTTATCTTGGTCTTTTTTATTTCCTTCATCAGTATTTTGCAGTTTTCAGCATACAGATTCTTTATACATATTGTTAAATATATACCTAAATATTTTAAATTTGTGTGCTATTGTAAATGGTTCTTTAAAATTTTTTTGATTTCTAGTTATTCATTGATTGCTCTAGGGATTATAATAAAACTATTTTAACTCTCCACATTCTACGTAGAATTAGTATTCTATCACTCCAAGTAACACATATATATGTGAAGAAGTTTCACATCTATATAGGTTACTTTTCTCTCAATCCCTTTATAGTGGTTGTATATGTTGCATTTTATACCTTTAACCCTTTCCTCCACCATTACATGTTATAATTTTTGGTTTCAGTAATTTTATATGTTTTCAAGAACATAAGAGGAGAAAATAGTCCGTAATATTTACCCATTTACCATTTCTCTTGCTCTTTTCCCCCCAAATTTCCCTTGCACCTAAAAGAACTTAGCATTTCATTTAGAGCAGATCTGCTGGCAATAAGTTCTTGCAGTTGGGGTTTTTTTCTTTTGTTTTGTTTTTTGGCCTGAGAATATCTTTGTCTTTGTTCCTGAACTATACTTTCACTGGATATAAAATTCTAGGCTGACAGCTTTTGGTATTATACCACAGGGCCCTGAGAGACTGGTGTGTTTTTGTTTTGTTTTGTTTTTAAATATTTTATTTATTTATTTGACAGAGAGAGTGAGAGCACAAGCAGGGGGAGCAGTAGAGGGAGAGGGAGAAGCAGGCTCTCCACTGAGCAGGGAGCCTGATGCAGGGCTCCATCCCAGGACCCTGGGATCATGACCTGAGCCGAAGGCAGACATTTAACCCACTAAGCCACCCAGGCACCTGGAGAGACTGTTCTTTTTTTTTTTTTTCCTTATGATTTTATTTATTTATTTGTCAGAGAGAGAGAGAGAGCACAGGCAGGCAGAGTGGCAGGCAGAGGCAGAGGGAGAAAATAGGCTCCCTGCCGAGAAAGGAGCCGGATGTGGGACTCGATCCCAGGACACTGGGATCATGACCTGAGCTGAAGGCAACTGCTTAACCGATTGAACCACCCAGGCATCCCAAGAGACTGTTTTTTTTTTTTTTTTTTTAAGATTTTATTTATTTGACAGAGATCACAAGTAGGCAGAGAGGTAGGCAGAGAGAGAGGAGGAAGCAGGCTCCCTGCTGAGCAGAGATCCCGATGTGGGGGCTCCATCCCAGGATCCTGAGATCATGACCTGGGCGGAACGCAGAGGCTTTAACCCACTGAGCCACCCAGGCGCCCCGAGACTGTTCTTTTAAAAACAAAACAGAAAAGATAGTTTTTCTGTTGTTAAGTTTGGGTATTTTTTATTGCTATATCTTCAAGTTCAGTGTCGTCTTTGTCACCTCCTTTCTGCTACTGAGCCTGTCTAGTAACCTTTGTGTTTTTTAGTTCTAACATTTCCATTTGGTTCTTTTTTATAACTTCTTTCCATTTTAAGGTGTCCATTCTCACCTAATGGATCATGTTTTTAATAGTTGGTTTAAACTTTTGTACTTCTAATATATACGTCATCTTGGGGTCGGCATTCTATTAATTACTGTCTCCCTTAAGGATTGGCCAGATTTTTGTTGTTCTTGCAATGTATGTTAATTTTTGGATTCTGTCCTGGACGTTTTGAATATTGTGAGAGTCTGCATCCTGTTAAATCCTTCAGAGGTGAGGATTTTTTGTTTCAGTAAACAGGTCAATCTAGTTAGGTTATAACTGCATATTCTCTCTCACTTTATATAGGTAGTGGTTCCATTATGTGTTCAGTTTTCAAAGCCTTTGCTATGTTGAGTTGCCCTTCCATTCCTTCCCACTTAGATTGATCTAGGACTTGGCAGGGATTTATATTATAGTTCTATTCTGAAAGCATCTCCTTAACTTTAGCTGCGTTCCACATGCGCATAGCTTGCAGGTGAGCCCAGGTTCATAAGCAGAATTAGGGGTCTACTCCTCCATCTTTCTCTTCTCCGCAGTTTCCCCTATACTCTCTGACTCCCAGAGACCCTTTTCTTAATTCCTCTAGCCAGAAAGCATGGAGTTCTCTAGGTTTTAGTTTCTTACCTGTCATGCCTTGAGGTGAAGTGCCAAGAGAAAAAAGAAAAGAATAGAGATCCCCCCAACTTTTTTTCACAACAGGGCCCCTCTTCCTGATTCTTCTATTCAGAGCAATGGATTTTCTCTTGTCATTCTACAGCATTGTAGTTTTATGGCTGTGGTGGGCCTCAAGCAGGACCTAGAGAAACAAGAGAGAAAGAAAAAAAAAAAAAAGTATTTCCCTTACATTGTTAGGAGCCTTTTGCCATAATCCTCTAGCAGAAAAGACTCTCCTTTCAGTGTTAGCTGCTCATGCCTGCTGCAGCAGTTTCCCTATATAGCCCACTCCAAAGCCAGGAAATAAAAGATAAAAAACAGGATACCCACCATCACCTTATTTGTTGTTCTTCACTTCTCTCCCCAATCTGCCTGCTGTTGAAGAGTATTTTGTCCAGTTTTTTGTTGTAATCAGTGAGAGAGCGAGCCACTGCAATGGGCTTATTACTCTCTCGGCCAGGACCAGAAGTCAGTTTGTTTTGTTTTTAGATAAATTAACATTATTGGTGTATAACTATATGACTGAAAATATACCCATTTTTAAGTGTATAGTTTGTTTTGAGAAGTGTTTTCCCTCATCTAACCAACCATCACATTCAAGAAATAGAACATTCCCAGAAAGCTCCCTTGTGTTTCTTCCCTTCATCCTGTCCTGATTCACCCTTTGGTGGAGGATATAAGGGATATTTAGACATATGACTAGTAGTAAAATGAGATCTTTAATATTCCTTTAGGTTCTACTATGTGGAATAAATGAAAGAATACTAGATTCAGATTGTCGTAGGCTAAAATTCACAACTTTTCCACTTAATTAACGGATAATATTGGGCAATTTTTATAACCTCTAAAGAGTCTCATTACAGTTTTCTCATATTTAAAATGGCAGGTAAGGGACGCCTGGGTGGCTCAGAGGGTTAAGCCTCTGCCTTCGGCTCAGGTCATGATCTCAGGGTCCTGGGATCGAGTCCTGCATCGGGTTCTCTGCTCAGTGGGAGCCTGCTTCCCCACCCCCTCTCTCTGCCTGCCTCTCTGCCTACTTGTGATCTCTCTTTGTGTCAAATAAATAAATAAAATCTTTTAAAAAAATAAAATAAAATGGCAGGTAAGTGCTCTCTTTCAGAGAGCTTAGAGAATTAAGTGGGGTATACAAAGTGCCTTATATAGGGCTTGGCATATGGTAGATTCACAGTATGTGTTAATCTCCCATTACCTTTCCTTATATGCAGTGCACATAAATAACTGAAGCCAGCTACATTGAAATAGTGACCCAAATATAATTATTTAGTTTGTATTGTGAAATATCTCCTGCCCCATAGCATAGACCCAGGCAGAATATAAATATTTTGGCATTGTCATGCCAGTGTGGTTGAGATGAATATTTTCAGTCTATCCTGTTAGGAAAAACTTTTGAGCATCTACCTTTGATGTAATATGTACCTCAGGCCCATATACCTATAGTGCAATTTTTGAAGGATGAGATAAAAAATAGCAAAATTGTCCTGTTTCTTCATCTGGGAGACTGCTGGTCTAATTTTCTGGTCCCTTGGATCACGATCACATTTAGGGATACCCTACCCCAAACCTATTAAGTAGAACCATATATGGGGGTGAACCCTAGTAATATGTGTTTTAACTGAACTTTCCATAATAATTTTTGATACTGGAACTCAAGCACAGAAAAGACACTACAGGGACGCCTGGGTGGCTCAGTTGGTTGAGCGGCTGCTTTCGGCTCAGGTCATGATCCCAGCGTCCTGGGATCGAGTCCCACATCAGGCTCCTTGCTTGGCGGGGAGCCTGCTTCTCCCTCTGCCTCTATCTGCCTGTGCTCGCTCGCTCTCTCTAACTAATAAATAAATTAAAAAAAAAAAAAGAAAAGACACTACAGCAACATCAAAGGGCATCAGAGAGCATTTGTCCTCTTCTCCCTTTTTTCTGTTTGCAAGCTGAGACTTCAGCAACTCAAACATTTTCCCCAAGCACTCTACTCTGTCTAGTAGTAGAGAACAGTGTATTTGGGTGCCACAGAGTTATAGGTCACACACAATTCTCATGGGCACTACTAATCGATAGGGTAATTGCCTTTATTTTACATATGACTAAACCTAAATGAATAACTATTTCATTCTAGGCAGATCCTGTTGTGAAAACCTGTTTCCAAACAGGGTCAGGTTGGGGCGGTTGGGGTGTTAATAAATTGTTGAATTATATTTCTGAAAAAGAGCTGGGCAAAACACTGTGCATATTCTGTACAAATAAACATAGGATCAGTTAATAGGGGTTTTTGTTTTGTTTTGTTTTACATATTAACTCTTGTAAAGTGGTGATGTCTGCCGAATGCTATGTTAAAGGAGAATTCCTAAGGGGGTCTGGACCCAAGAAGCAAGGATAGCCAAATGGATTAGCAAAATGTGTCTAGAGTTAACGTATCTACAACTTTGGATTTTGGGGAGGGGTATTGAATGTAGGTGAATTTTTTTCTGTGACAAATTATATTTCATGATATTTTTATGCAAGATTACTTTTTTTTTTTTTTAAGATTTTATTTATTTATTTATCAGAGAGAGAGAGAGAGTGGGAGCCAGCACAGGCAGAGAGGCAGGCAGAGGCAGAGGGAGAAGCAGGCTCCCTGCTGAGTAGGGAGCCCGATGTGGGACTTGATCCCAGGATGCTGGGATCATGACCTGAGCCGAAGGCAGCCGCTTAACCAACTGAGCCACCCAGGCGTCCCGCAAGATTACTTTTTAATTAAATCACTTGTTAACTAATACTGTGTTCTCACTATGGTGATACAGAAGTAGTTTTATGCAGAGATCTTTTTGAAATGTTATTTGATGTAATAAAATTATACGTAACGTACAAATAAGCAGATTCAGGTTTGAGTTCCACCTCTGACATTGTAAGTAGCATTTTAGGTTAAAATTCTGTGCCCAGATACTAACCTGACTAGTTTGATGGGAAATGGAAATAAATATTAATAAAAATAAATGATAGCATTAAAAATAGGACAGTCACTTTTGGGTTTATTTCATGCTGTTAGCCGTTCCTTCTAGAACTGAAACAGTAGCCTCTGATTATACTCTCTAAATTATTACCCAATACAGATATTTTGTCTTTTTCATTAAATTTCTCTGAAGGACCTTATGACTTATAAATGGTTAGACTCATTTGAACTATTGAATATAATAAAGTATTAGAAATTTTATTGATTAGAAATTTTGTTGATTAACAGAGTGACAGCATGCTAAATTTTTTTTTTTTAGCATGCTAAATCTTAATTGTAAAAGACTTCATTTAAATTAGTGCTTGATTTAATACACAGGTTTTCATTAGATTTCTTTTTGGCTTATTCAAAAAAAAATTTTATTATGTTCAGTTGGCCGGCATATGGGTACTACATCGTTAGTTTTGATGTAGTGTTCAGTGATTCATTAGTTTCGTATAACACCCAGTGCTCATCACTGCACGTGCCCACCCAGTTACCCCATCCTCATACCCCCCTTCCTTCTGTAAGCTCAGTTTGGTTCCCGGATTCCAGAGTCTCTCATGGTTTGTCTCTGTCTCTGATTTCTCCCCATTCAGTTTTTCCTCCCTTCCCTTCTGGTCCTCTGCACTATTCCTTATATTCCTCATATGAGTGAAACCATATGATAATTGTCTTTCTCTGCTTGACTTATTTACTTAGCATAATCCCCTCCAGTTCCATCCATGTCGATGCAAATGGTGGGTATTATCCTTTCTGATGGCTGAGTAATATTCCATTGTGTATATGAACCACATCTTCCTTATCCATTCTTTTTGGCTTATTTTGAATTCCACTGTAGAATCCTATAGAAATCTTACAAATTAGTATGACAGACTATTTTTAAATAGTCTTGATCTTACAATTAAATTTTGTTTTTTTTTTTTCTTGGTAGAATAAGGAAATATCTTAGGAAAGGAAATTTGGGTGGGATGAAATGAAATTCAACCTAAAAATTCACTAAATGTTAATGAAGTATTATTACCTTAAAATAACTTTTTTTCCCCCCTTCTTTAGAATCCAGCAACTATCACAAGAATACTCCTTAGCCACTTCAATTGGGATAAAGAGAAGCTAATGGAAAGGTAAGGAACTATATTGTCAGCTTTGTACTTACAAGTAACACAGAAAGCCTGTTGAACTGAATTTACAAGAAGCAAATAAGGAATTGATATATAGACTGGTATGTGAAAAAAACCAGTGTGCGCGTAGTATGCGCTTTAATTTCTTATATTCCTCATCTGTAAATTTTGCAATAAACTTAATGTTACGGGAACTCAGGCTTAGTGTTCCTTTTATTTTGGAACTAAGGTGGGGGCTCTTCTTCAGTATCTTCAAAATTTCATCTTGAGTACTAAGA